>BQMF02000508.1:0-281405 GCA_027922465.2 Turritopsis dohrnii
TTACAGAGATTTATGGTTAACCAAGTTTGAGAAAAGAGAAACGCGATAAGACAGGGTATCATCATCGATGATGGGTGTACAGAGAATTGTATGAAATTGAGGATTGGTGCTTCAGATAAAGACACCTCTGATGCAGAAGACAAAGCCATTGCTGACACCTATAAAAACAAGTTTGTCATTCCACTCGACTTTGAGATGCTAGATAGTACTATCCCATATTATCAAGCGGTTTAGGTAATAGGCTTTGCTACGAGATCACATTTAACGACTATAACCGAGTTATTTATTCTGACCCTCCAACTCCTACCACAGGTCAAAGAAAAACCCCAGACGGTAAATACAAAATATCTAACATCTCTCTAGAATATGAGCTTGTGACACAACCCAAGTTGGCTAGACAAATCGCATTCTGAATACGAAAACATGGCTTTGCTCTACGATAGAGTTTTGAGGACACCGGCAAATCAGAGTAAACAAGTCAGACACAACATGGAATTGGTCATTCAACACACCTGCCAAATCTTTGAAGGGTATTTAGTTCTATTTGAAGAAGAAAAATCCTACAACGAGATACCGGTAAATTCTATAATCCAAAGATCAAAAAGGTATCTGTCATCGTTGAGGGTAAGCCTAACCAACTTTTTGCTCAAGGGATGCAGCCGTTTGAACAATACAATGAGATTTGCAAGTATTTTGCTGAAGGAAAACCAAAAGATAATAGCGTCGGCGAAAACCGAAAGCGCTTGGGATTACATGATGTAAAAGTCTCTGATTACTTGACAAACAAGTATGCTCTATGGTTAGATTTCAGAACAATTGATGAGAATGCTTTGCATGGGACCGGTCGAAAGATTGAAAATGCGAGTGAAGGCATCACTTTACAGATTGAAAAGACCGCTGAAACTGCAGGAAACTTAAACGCATATATATATCTAATAATGGACGCTCATATTAAACATACAAAACGGTCAATTTATGTCTGCATTATATTAGTAAAATGAACACACTTTACATGAAAGAACCTCACACAGCATTATTCGTTGGACCAACATCGTGCGGCAAAACGGATCGTGTTGTAAAATTATTAGAAAATGAATATCTCAATCACTTTGATTACATCGTGATTATATGTCCAACTTTGAGGTGGAATCAAACATACAGAGATCGGAAGTGGTTTTGGACTGACAACTATGTGATTTTAATTGAACCGCAAGGTCGCTTGTATGAATGGATTAAGGAAATGACCACTATTTGTGCTGGATATAAAACCTTATTCCTCATTGACGACATAATCGCTGATGAGGAATTGGACAAAAAGAGACAGCCTTTGCTCGAGTTGGCAATTAGTGGTCGCCATCGAAATCATTCGCTATGGTTACTTACACAATCATACACGGCTATACCTAAAAATTTACGACGGCAAGCTAAAATGTTATATGTGTGGTATCCAAAAGATAGAAACGATCTAAGCCGCCTATTCATGAAGAGAACTTATAGTCATTGATTCGCGAGAAGAATTTGAAAGATGTCAATGAAAAGTTAAATGCGGGAAACACACATGCCTAGTCATGAGGATGGAACACCCAAGAACGCACGTGATTTGTTAAACAGATTGATATATTTGTTACAAGACTCTTGTAACAAAAACTGTAAGACTGTTATAAGACTACTATAAGACTACTATAAGAGAATAATTTACGTCTCAATACAGGTTCTAGAATTTTACCAATATGTTTAATCCTCGATTCAAAGCGTACTCTGTCAACAGCAGCCTCTATCCAGTTACTTCTACGAGATTCACAAGCAGAGATATAATGGACCATTACTTTATCATTAAAAGTAACCCTTTTTGTATCTTGATGGGAAAATATAATATCATCATCTGAGGATTCATCATCGAACATAATTGTTTAAGTAAACAATGTTTATTTATTTAACAATGTTAGAATATATTATTAAACATCGTCATCCTCTTATAATTATTTTGTCTTACAAACTTATAAGAAGATAGCAAACTCTTATACAGCAAATTTCAAAATAATTATAAGAGGATAGCAAACTCTTATACAGCAAATTTCAACAAAATTATAAGAGAGTATAAGAAAATTATAACAAACACAACAAAATGATAGAATATGTCAACTTCGTGTTATTAAGCATACTGCTGATCTCGCTATTTTACTTTTATTTTGTGTTAAAAAAATACCTCTCTCTAATAAAAATGGCGGAAACAGCGATCGATAATTTAATCAACCAGAGTTATGATGTTCCGGGTGAATTCCACCTTCAGATGGTAAAAGACAAAAATTACTCGAGTGTGTCTTAACCGGGAAAAGCAAGCTATACTTAGGGAAAATGTACACGGAAGAGCAAATTAACAAACTCAAAGATGAAGAGGTAGAAAAACTTTTTAGTATTTACGAGGCTAAACTATCAGGTCAAATGGTAAAATCCTTGGGGAAATCACTGATACGCATTTATTCGATGGGGGCTTGTGCAACATTAGGAATAAATAATCAAGAAGCGCTGAGCAATGACCTGGAAACTGACCCCTTCTTAAACTCTGCCCTTCAAAGATTTACATGTGACTTATATTACAAATTCGGCTCATTATTAGCACCACTCAGTGTTGGACTTATTACCGGGAGGCATTATATCAATGAAAGAAATTTAAATAAATCCGATGATAATATAAATACAGCAGATAATAAAAATGTCAGAAGAACAGACTCCCATTCAAGTGACAACGAAGAATCCAAAAAAGGTTGAAGCGGGTAAGAAGTTGGCGGAATACAACCGTAAAAAACGAGAACAATTAAAACAAGTGTCGCCTCAAAAAGAAATGGAGAAGCCTGAGGCCTCTCTAACCAAACCAAATGAACAACCTATGAACTACATCTATAGCTGTATGTGGAATAATAGCTCTCGGTTTAGTTGGTGGATTTGCTTATTTTGTGTATAAAAAGAAAGAGCAAATATTACCCCATGGGTCACCATCCACCCCCCTTCCACAAAAATCTAAAATACCAGTGAAAATCAATAAACATGAAATGGAATAAAAAGAAAAAAATGTATATATAACAAACATGGACAAGAAAAGTATCGTCAACGATTTATATCACGCATCAGTCGTCTGCGTTTTCGCTATCGGCTACTCTATGCTAGGAAAAAAGGTATTAAAAATGACACCTCCCTCTATTCAAAAGTTCGACTTGGAAGATACGGGAAAACTAGTTGCCATTATCGCCGCTAGTGAAGTGACAAAGGACTACTTAATCAAACAAAAGATTTTACCTGAAAATATCAATATCTAAATATGGCTTCTATCGCAATGATGTTGGGTGGAGCTTTAGCTAACGCTTTGGCTTTCACAGGATCAAGCTATCTGTTTTCAAGTTTATCCAAAGACAGAATCGATAAGGAAAGAAAACGTCATGATTTGGCCATAGAAAAATTACAAAAAGCACAGATTGAATGGCAGCAAAAACGACAGGAAAGGATCGATTTTATCAATAAGCAGCTCATGCTCGAAAAGAAGGCTGATTCAAAATTCGTAGAACTAAATGATGCAATGAGAGAGTACAATAGAGTATTTAGTAATCATCTTGAACCGCTACCACGAGAGCCTGTATTGAGCGACTTTTATACACCGAGTCATGATCAACATGAAAGAGAGTTGGCTTTTATAGCTCTGAGTATGCTCGGTATTGGTGGAATTGTGTGGTATTTTGAAAGATGAAGACCATCAACAAAAATTATGTTACACGATACATGTAACATATACACTTTCAGATGGTTACCGTCTAGTCACGAGGTACGTATAGATCATCCATCCAACCCCTACAATCAGAGCCCATAAATTTTGACTTAACCAACCTACAACTTCTTTTGCTCTAGTGAGTATCCACTGATACGATAGACCCAATTATTCCTGGTAAAGCCTCTGCCGCTTTAGATGCTAATCTACCTAGAAGTGATGCTAACGCTTTTAGTTTATTTTTTATCCATTCCTTTGCATCGTTCCTTTTTATCACCACCTTTGTCAGGATTTTGCGAAGAGTTTCCAGCTGCTGATGGTAACAAAGCTTCCACAAGGACACCGATAGCCATACCAAACGCTGTCAGAATGCTAACGATTGTTATACCTTGTTCACGGAATAGTGTTCGTATCCTTTCACCTAATGTAGGTATCTTTGTCGAGGACTTTAGCAATGGTTTCTTTGATGCTCGTAACTTGACTGTTTAATTTACCTTTGAGAATATCAATGTTCTCTTTCCTAGCTTTCAACTCTTCATGTAATCCCTCCACTCTCTCTTCAACCTCTTTTCGTTGTTCATCCTGTGTATGTCGCATCAGTTTTCCATCTCCTCCAACTTGTTTTTCTCTCGATCGATATGCTGTTCTATTCGAACCTTTTTCGCAACCTCTTCCTGAAGACCTCCTCGTATGTTTCTCAGCGCCTTATCCAATCCTAACAGCTCACGTACAGGATATTCAAATAGATCGCCGGTCTGAGTCATTTCATGATCGATAGATTGTTGTCTAAGCGTTGAAATTAAATCTTCCGTACTATTTGCAATGTTCCCCGTAATTTCCTCAAGCTCTACATCACTCGATTTTGTGATTTTAGATGTCGAGGGAAGCTCTTCTTGTATTTTGTTAAGTGCAACTGCTTGTCGTGCTGTTATTTTACCCTTAGGTATATCAAACCCTAATTTACGTAACCCCTCCTTACCCAATATATCAGCTATAGTACCGGTAGCCCTTAGTATTCCATCTCTCTTCGTCAATGGATCGCTACTGTCTTTGTAGTATAATTTACCTTCTCTGATTTCAAACAGATCGGTATGTTTGGAATTAGGTTTTTCCTGATTGAGGCTTTCAGATAATCTATCATACACCCCTTCAACTAGTTCTTTCAAAACTCTAGTATTCAGACTATGACCTTCAAATGATGTTTCTCGTTCACCTGATGTATGTATCTGTGCACCCGTACGGTCACCGGTCGGTATGAGAGGAAACGTCTCATCGGTTGTTTCATCTGTCGTCATCCCATGTTCTCCAAAGGGGTCAATGTCAATGTCCGCCATTTTATTTATTTAGAGGATAATTTATTATTATTATTATAACATAATCTCTCTCTCTAAATATGACTGATTCAATTATACCCAAAACTACCCACCTGCTCCTGAAGATTTGAATGAGCAGGAAAAGTTCAACGCAGAGTAATAAACTCAGAATTCGAAGAGTTGAGAAAACTTAAGAACAAGTTTAGCATCAAGCTCAAGAGATACAACAAGGCGATAGAACGATCGATGCTACTAAATGCTAGCTCAAGCGCTATAACCATTGGCTCTGGCATCGGTTCAATTGCAACAGGGGCTACTATTATCGGAATACCTATTTCTGCAGGATTAGGTGGTGTAGCCTTAGCCGGCTCTATCTGTACCGGACTTACCACAGCTGTCATCAAAAGATATCAAAAGAAAGTAGAAAAAGTGATAAAATTATATGATATTGTTACATCCTCAATCGCTGTGTTCGAAACTAACATAAGTCAGGCGCTGACTAATGGGAGGATCAATCTCTCCGAGTTCCAGGTTTTGCAGGGAACATATTACAGCGCTTTACAAAGACTCAGCTCTATAGATAGAAAGATGGATACCGAAGCCCAAAATCAATTTCAAAAAAGTTTGATGATAGAACTCCAAAACTTGAAAAAATCCATAACCGAAAATGGTTACTAGGATGTGTGGTTATGTGTTCCTCAATTTGAAAAGTGATAAAGTGATAAATGAAACTGATATAAAGAGATATGATCACAAGTATATATATAGACAATGGAATTCCCAACAGTTGATACATTCGAACAAACAATCAAAAAGCAAAACAAGGAACAAATGGCAGAGATCATAAAGTGGCGAGAGCTACCTGAAAACGTGATTTATCATGTTAAATTTTTTTCTACAAAAGCTATGTATGCAGAGTTGAAAGATGGAGCAGGAAATATATATAAGGTGTGGTTGCCTGAAAGACTTTTCATTGAATTAAATGATTATGGTTGGAGCTCTAGAGAGGCCTTTGTCAGACCGAAAGGTCTCAAACAATCTCAAAAGAATTCAGAAAGACAATTCTTTGATTATGACATTATATGGCGTTAGATAAAATCTCGTCGACTCATCTTTACTTGTTTCTAGTAAAGATACTTTTGTACGATTCACCAACCTTGCACATAATCAGGAGGTAGCTCTGTATCTTCAGGTATTAATATCAGCTCTTCTTTCACAAAAGCTCGTTCAGGTCCATCTTGAAGGTAATACATTACACGGTTACCAGGTTGCTCTATTACCTCACTCAATCTATATGTCTTCTTTGACCATATCCTATCTGTTGCTCTTTTTCGATGGTCGTCGTGCTCTTCACCCGGTTGCAATAGATATCTATACAAACCATCTTGAGGTAATTTTTCTTCAGGTGGATAGCTCTCTCGTTTAGCGAGAGGCACCTCTTTCATTTTAATAGCATCTTTCGGTTTCATATCGATCATCCGAGTCTTCGTATCGTTTAATCTATCCACAAGTTTATACAAATATTTGACCCACGTAGATGATACCTTTTCCGAATCATTCAGTTCTTGAGCATCTTGTATTTTGAATAAATTTTCAGCAAGTATCTTGTTCAACGCCTCGACAAACGCTGTATGGGTATGCTTATATTTAGTAGTTACTCTTTTAATTTCGACGTTATTCTTCTCCAACAGCTTTGTCACATCGGCTTTGAATTCTGAACCGTTATCACATTGAAATACTTTTGGGTAGTTTAAGGGTCCAACTCTATAGATATCTCTTATCATATCGGCAACCTCTTTGGCTTTCTTAGTCTTCAAAGGTCGGGCTACTTTGTAACGTGAAGCAACATCGATACCGGATAAGATGTACTTGTATTTATTACCATATAGCATATCACTAGGCATATACAATATATCAAATTGGTGAATCTCATTCGGTTTAGTCACTTCATAATGTGAACGTTTAACATGTTTCGGTGCTGGTAAATGTACTTGCCACAAAGCTTGTTTTGATATCCACTTCTTAATTACCTTCGGTTTGAAGTCGAATCCTCTTAGATTGCGAACAGCCTTTTGTCCTTTCCACAAGTTTTGAGGTTGATAATAAATCTCTTGAAGTTTAGTGTCTGACATTTTTTTATTTATAAACAACGTTTATTTTAGCTCATTTTGTTAAAAAAAAAATGACATCAAAGCGGCTTAAAAGTTTTATCTCTTTTATATAAAGAATAAACATGACTGACAAAACAGAATCACATTACGATAATGGAGTATCAGATTACCGATCAATGACTTATGATATGTTAGTAAAATTATGTGCATCACGAAAAATAAAATATGTTAAGCAAATGAATAAAGCTAAAATGATTGATGTACTTGAAAAGAATGATAAGGATCCATCTTATACTCTCGATCCTGATATTAAACAAGCATTTTATACACGCTATTCAAACTGGATAAATAACAATGAAGAAAAATATCTCAGATATCGAGAGCATAATAATGAGCAGAAAAAGATGGTTCGGAAACAAAAAAAATTGGCTCGTTCAACCTTGTAGAGGTTGTGTTTTTTGTTACTTAAAATCGAGTAACAAATGTTAATTATATAGTCTGAAAAAATTTCTAAACTACCTTAAAGGAGAGCTAATTACATATGTATATCAAACATGACTACTAAAAATACTGTTGTTGAATTAAAAGCTATCGCGAGAGAGCGTGGCATACCTGGCTACTCAAAACTCAGAAAAGCTGAGTTGATCGAATTATTAGCAAACCCACCTGTCCGACCTGTTCCACTACCAAGACCTGTTCCACCGCCAAGACCTACTAGGTTTAACCGACCTGTTCCACCACCAAGACCTGTTCCATTTATTCCTACCCAACAAGATATGGATTTGTTTGAGCAACAAGAAATGGGAAAATCTCGACCTGTTGTGAAAAGCAAGTTGAATGAATGGAGAGATTGGTTAATAAATCATGTACCTAAAGCTATTAAGGAGAAAGTGGGTGGCGCTTTCAGAGAGATGAAGAAGAAGATTCTCAATCTCTACAAGAGGAAGAATGATGAAAAAGATGAAAAGATGAAAATTGGTGAAACCAGAAGCGTTTGTCCCCATTGAAATGGCGTTTGAGGGTTCTTACAAAAGGTTCAAGATAAACTCAGATGGAAAAAAGGACGTTGATTCGTTTCTCAAAAGGGTTCGATCCATTTTAAGTGATCTGATTATGAGAGAACTCAAAAATAAAAAATCAATAAAAATTCAAGCAACTGTGTGGATCAAATGGAGAAAGGAGGATTTATCCAATCCTGAAGCGACAATCTACGTTGATAAGGCGTTCAATAGCAATATGGAAACAATTCACAATGAAAGCGATATATCTGATGTTATTAATAAGATGTTCAATAAGATAATCGAACAGGTTGAAAACCCTGCGTTACCTCAATCCGGTTTTGTTATCGATAAAATTTTAAATATTGATGTAGACTTTCACAAGCTAAAATTAACGAGAGGCAGCTCTTACTTACCGCTACCTAAGAATTTCAGTGGTAAGTATTCGATAATCAATCCTAAAAACGAAGATGATGAAGAATGCTTCAAATGGGCTGTTATCGCAGCTCTCAATCATGATAAGATCGATAATCATCCTGAACGAATCTCGGCTCTCAAAAAGTATGATAAATATAATTGGGAGGGTTTATCGTTTCCAATGGCGCTAAATAAAATAGATTTGTTTGAGAGGAGGAACCCTGATATCGCTGTGCATGTTTTAACAAAAGACGAGAAAGAAGGTATCTATATGTGTCGTAAGTCGAAGCATCTTGATCGCAAAGAAACGGTTGTTTTGTTTTTACTATGTGAAGAGGAAAAGAGACATTATATAGCTGTAAAGAACTTGAGCGGTGTCTTGAGTAAGGTCAACTCGAATCATGAACATAAGGAGCATTATTGTTTGAATTGTCTCAATGGATTCTCAAGTGAGAAAACACGAGATGAACACTTTGAATATTGTAAAAATAATGATGTCGCGAAGATTGAGATGCCAAATGAGGGTAGCACCGTTAAGTTTCATGACGGTCAGTACCAGCTCAAAGCCCCTTTCATAATGTATGCTGATTTCGAAGCTTTGTCAAAAGAGGTTTGTAAAGAACCGCGTAGCGTTATTGGATCATCCACTAAAAAGGTTGGTATACATATCCCCACAGGCTTCTGTTGTTATAGCAAATTTGCTCATGGTGAAGTTTCAGACCCTCTAATGCTTTATCGAGGTGAAGACTGTGTTTTACGTTTTGTAGATCATGCGGTAGGTGAAGTGAAAAGGCTATACAACATGTTTCCTAAACAGAGAATGCGAGACCTCACATATGAAGAGGAACAGGGATTTACCGATTCTGATAAGTGCCACATATGTATGAAAGAATTTGAAAAAGATAATATTAAGGTTAGGGATCACTGTCATTTTACTGGTAAATTTCGTGGAGCTGCACATCAGTCTTGTAATCTCCGTTACAAAGTGCCTAAATACATTCCGATCGTCTTTCACAATCTGAGCGGATATGATGCTCATCTATTTATCAAAGAACTAGCCAAACAGTATGGAGATGAAGGGATTGCCGTCATCGCTGAAAACAAAGAAAAATATATCTCTTTCTCATTGGATGTTAAGGTTGGTGAATACATTGATAAAAATGGGGTGACTAGGGTTCAAAAGATACAGTTGAGATTCATCGATAGCGTGCGTTTCATGGCTAGTAGTCTGGATAACTTGGTAAACAATCTATCCGACGATCAGTGTAAAAACCTTCGAAAATTCTTCAAGGGTGATGAGCAATTCAAACTATTGAGAAGAAAAGGAGTTTATCCTTATGAATACATTGATTCTTTTGATAAGTTTAACGAAACTAAGCTCCCACCGAAAGATGCTTTTTACAGCAAGTTGAACATGAAAGGTATCAGTGATGCTGATTATACACATGCACAGAAGGTGTGGAAACACATGAAAAATAAAAATATGGGTGCGTATCATGATCTCTACCTCAAGACAGACGTTCTATTGCTTGCTGATGTTTTTGAGACTTTTAGGGAAACATGTATAACAAACTATAAACTGGATCCTGCACATTTTTACACTGCTCCGGGACTAGCTTGGCAAGCCTGTTTGAAAAAGACAGAGGTTGAGCTGGATCTGTTGTCAGATATGGATATGTTTCTGTTCGTAGAGCAAGGTATTAGAGGAGGTCTCTGTCAGGCTGTTCATAGACATGCTAAAGCTAATAACAAGTATATGGATGCTAAATATAAGAAGACTGAAGAAAGTAGCTATCTCCAATATCTTGATGCAAATAATCTATATGGATGGGCTATGATTCAGAAGCTACCGACAGGAAATTTCAAGTGGGTAGATGCTAATAAATTTACCACCGATTTCATTTCAAAGTTGGCTGAGAAAGACGGTAAATATGGTTATCTTCTTGAAGTTGATGTGAACTATCCTCAGGAGCTTCATGATTCACATAACGATCTTCCGTTTATGCCTGAGCGAAAGAAGATCAATGGTGTAGAAAAGCTAACTCCATGTCTTTCAGACAAGAAGAACTATATTATTCATATCCGTGCACTTGATCAAGCGCTGAAGCATGGTCTTGTTCTTGAGAAGGTTCATAGAGTACTGAGATTTAGACAAAGTGCATGGTTGAAGCCGTACATCGATTTCAACACCAATTTGCGTACTAAATCAAAGAATGACTTTGAAAAGGACTTTTTCAAGCTCATGAACAATTCAGTCTTTGGTAAAACTATGGAGAATCAACGTAAACATAAAGACATACGCTTGGCTACCAAGAAAGAACAATATGAGAAGCTGGTGATGAAACCTAATTTCAAGGGTAGTATCTGTTTCAGTGAACATTTGATGGCTGCTGAAATGCAAAAGATCAAACTCGTGTTGAACAAGCCGATCTATCTGGGACCTACAGTTCTTGATTTGTCAAAGACGATTATGTACGAGTTTCACTATGATTACATGAAACCAAAATATGGTGACAATCTAAAGCTCTGCTATATGGATACAGACAGCTTTGTCTATCACATCAAAACCGACGACTTCTACAAAGATATCGCCGATGATGTAGCTTTGAGATTCGACACTTCAGCGTACGATGAGAAAGATAACAGACCTTTACCTATAGGTTTGAATAAGAAAGTCATTGGTCTAATGAAAGATGAGTTGGGTGGTAAGATAATGACAGAGTTTGTTGCTCTAAGAGCGAAGACATATGCATATAAACAGCTAGATGGAAAAGAAGACAAGAAGTGCAAGGGAGTCAAGAAGTGCGTAGTAAAGAAGACCATGGGGTTTGATGATTACAAGAGATGCTTGTTCGATGGTAAGAATGTTTACAGAGAACAGATGACCTTTCAATCGATTAAGCATGATGTTCACACTATAAAAACAAACAAACTCGCTCTCAATGCGGATGATGACAAAAGAATTATTGCAAAAGATGGTATTGCTACATATGCTAGAGGACATTATAGGTATGTATAAGATAACAAAGAGGTAAAAACAAAATAAAAAAAATAAATGAACTATATATGATACCTGGATATTGACTTTGAAGATCTTTTTGACTGCATCGATGATCTGTGTGTGTCTGTGTCTGTGTCTGTATGTTATGTTATAAGTATTGTTAGCTTATTTATATTATAAAGTTTAAACTGCTACAAACTGCTACAAACTGCTTTTTACTGCTTTTTATGAGATATTTAATTGTTTACATTTATGAGTAATTTGTGGTTATAATAATAGAAACTGCTTACGTAATCAAAATAACACGTTTCATAACTCGTATCGCGTTATGAAAACAAAGATGATAGTAGGGAAATTCCCGAAATCATATGATTATAATTTCTGTCCTAGCATCGGCACTTTCCTATCTCTAGCCTTGAGAACTCACCAGTGCATGAGCATCCTAAGAAGAGGAAGAAAGTCCCAGTGAGGATAGACACAAGCCCAGTGAGGCACACTGTCGAATCTGATCGTGATGATGAACACTTTGATTTTGGGAGAGAACTTCATGAGGAAGATCATGACTTTTTTAACACAAGAGCTAGTCAGACTGAGGGCTATGAATCAAATGATAGCTTAGCCATAGGCGAAAGAGACAAGAAAAAACTGAATTGTGAAAAACTTGTGTCTGTCTCTACTGAAGAAGACAGAGGTGACCCCATTGATGATAAGTTGGCAAAACTTATTGAAGATAATTGGGGAAGCACAAAGCCTCTTGAAAATATGAAGAAAATTTTCAAGTCTTATCCGTGCCCAAAAAATTGTATTCTTGACCCACCTAAAGTGAACACTGAGCTCTGGAAACTCCTCAACAGTAACCAGAGAAAGGCGGATGCTAAACTTGTCAGTGTGCAAAAATCCCTCAAAAAAGCTTTGAATGTTAATCTGAGTATTCTTAATGACATGAAAAATGATAAGTTAACTCTACAAACCATGGCTCAAAAAACAATTGAAATGGCTGCAATACTGGGCCATGCCTCAAATGAAATCTCGATTAAGAGGCGTGTTTTTATAAGAGGCAATATTAACCCCCAATATAAGGACTTGTGTTCCTCAACTCAACTTATCACAACTCAGTTGTTTGGAGATGACTTACCTAAACTTGTCAAAGGGCTGAACTTAACCAACAAAATTGGAAGCAAATTCAATAAGAGTTATAAAAAGCCTTATGACCGACCCCAGAGAGGGGCACAATACTACAAAAGAAGTGATTCTTTTTTAGGGCGAGGGAGGGGGAGCCTCCCATACAAGTACAGCAACAATCAATACAAGAAATCAAAGAAAACCCATTAATGATCTCGACATCCATACAAGAAACAGTAAGTAATTTGTTTGATTTGAACATAAAACTGGAAGAGTTTGAAGGAGGTCAACTGTCCAAGCATCTGGCCCAGTGGGGCAAGCTGACATCAGACAAATCTATTTTGAATATAATAAATGGTGACACATTTGTTTTCACCTCTTCGCCAGAGTCAAAACACTTTGCAAAGAATGCTCAATTCTCTGCTGAAGAGACTAACTTCATTAGACAAGAGATTGAAAAATATTTAAAAAAGAAGATAATAAAGGAAAGCAGGCATGAAATTGGCAAATTTGTATCACCTATATTTACAAAGCCAAAACCAGATGGTTCAATTAAAATGATACTGAACCTGAAAAATTTAAATGGATACATCAAATTTGAGCATTTCAAAATGGATTCCATTTATTCTGTGCTAAATATGATAACAAAAGATTGCTTCATGGCAAAACTTGATTTAAAGGATGCCTATTATAGTGTTAAGATAAATGAAAACTACCAAAAATACCTCAAGTTTAAATTTGAAAAACAATTATATCAGTTTACCTGCTTTCATAATGGACTTGGACCTTGTCCAAGAAAGTTCACAAAGATCACCAAAGTGCCAACTTCAAATCTTAGAGGAAATGGAGTACCAATTTGTGGTTACATTGATGATTTTTTCACAAAATCTAAATCTTATCAAAGTTGTTTAGACAACATTTTAAAAATAATTGAACACTTTCAACGTTTAGGGTTTGTTGTTCACCCAGTTAAATCGGAATTTGAGCCAAAACAAATTATAACATTTTTAGGGTTTGTATTGAACTCTATTGACATGTCAATAACACTGACACCTGAAAGAGAAAAACGCCTAAAATACTTGGTAGGGCAGCTAATGGCTATAAAAAAGCCCACTATCCGATTCGTTGCGAAAGTAGTTGCTACTTTGGTATCTACTTTTCCTGCAGTGAAATATGCCCCATTGCATTATAGGAATATTGAAAAAGTAAAAACTGAATCACTAAAACTGAATAAAGGGAATTATGAAGCTAATTGTTTTACCCCAAGAAGCAATATCAGACTTAAAATGGTGGAAAACAGCTACTCTTAAAAATTGGATCCATCCCCCACCTATTACTCTAGAAATAAAAACTGATGCTTGTACTGGGGATTACTCTCTGAATTCTTCTGGTGGATGGGGCGCAACATGTGACAATATTAAATGTGGGGGAGCTTGGAATACAATAGAGCAATCCTACCATATAAATACACGAGAGCTTTTAGCTATTTATTATGCATTGTGTTCCTTTAAGATGCTTTGTAAAAACAAGCATGTCCGTGTCCTTTGTGATAATACGGCAGCCATTGGCACATTAAACAAAATGGGCACAAGCAAAAGCACACTTAATAATGAAATAGCTAAAAGACTGTGGTATTATTGTGAGGAAAATAAGATTTGGGTAACAGCAACATACATTCCTGGAAAAATGAATGTAATTGCTGACTTTGAGTCAAGAAAAGAATACAAAGAAGCAGAATGGCAGCTTAAACCAAGTATTTTTAGACACTTGATAAAAGCATTAAACTTTGAGCCTGACTTTTTTGCCAGCAGGCTTAATTCGCAATTACAAAATTATGTATCTTACAGGCCAGACCCTTGCGCAAGATATGTGAATGCTTTTGCACTCAATTGGTCTGAATCTAATGGTTATTTTTTCCCTCCTTTCAGCCAGATAGGCAGAGTCTTACAAAAGATTCAGACAGATCAAGCCACAGCATTGGTATTAGTCCCAGTGTGGAAAACCCAACCATGGTTCACAACCTTCCAAGAGATGTTGATTACGAAACCAATAACATTTCCTCCTTCTCAAGACTTGCTGAAGTTACCACAGGCTCCAAAACTTCTACACCCTTTACACCAGAAGTTATCACTGATGGCTGGGATCTTGTCAGGGAAAGATACAAAAACGATGGATTAGATGAAGAGACGATAGACATTGTTTTGGCTAGCTGGAGAAAAGGTACAAAATCCTGTTATTCCAAATACCTTAAGCTATGGATCAGTTACACTTCGGAACAAAGCATTGATCCATACAAACCAAGTATCAATTATGTACTTAAGTTTCTAAGGAGACTGTATGAAACCGGCCAAAACTATGGGCAAATTAATACAGCTTGCAGTGCTCTTTCAGCTGTTACAAATTTTAAAAATGGCGTGAGTCTTGGAAAACTGCCAATCTTGAAAAGATTCCTGAAGGGCATATTTCAATTGAAACCAGTGTTCCCCAAATATTCCATCGTTTGGGATGTGAATAAGGTTTTCCATTTTTTCCGCCAGCTTGATTCCCCTGAAAATTTGTCACTCAAGATGTTAAGCCTGAAGCTTTGCATGCTCATGATGCTAATATCAGGTGGACAAAGGTCGCAGACCATTCATAGCATAAAGAGAGATAATATTACTTTTATAAATGACAGTCTCGTCTATATTCCAATTATGGATATCCTTAAACAGACAAATCCAAGAAACCACATGAAACCTTTAGAATTCAAAAGCTTTACAGAAGGAAAGTTGTGTGTTGTATTTCATCTCCGTGAATACCTTGAGCGGGTCAAAACAATTGCACCAAATGAGAAACAATTATTTGTAAGCTTTATAAAACCTCATAAAGCTGTTTCTAAGGACACAATTGCCAGATGGTGCAAAGATGTTCTAAAAATGGCAGGCATAGACGTGACGAAATATTCCACTCATTCTTCCAGGGCTGCTGCAACATCCAAGGCGAGTGAAAAGGGCGTTGCATTAAAAGTAATCATCGAATCAACCGGGTGGAAGAACGAACGAATGTTTGCAAAAACATATAACCGAACCATCGAAAGGGACTTTGATATCTTATAATTTTGAGAAATATTAACTTGTGTTACATTTTCTGTTTAAAAGTAGTTTTATCTACTTAACTGGTACCTAGTGTTCTCATAAGTGTTTTCAAACATCCAGTAAAGCAAAAGTACATCTGCATCATGACTGACAGGACTCGAGTCTTACGTGTTTTATTCGTGTTTTATATAACTGTATTGTTGTATTTCCTAAGAATGGATAAAATTTGCCCGAAGGTTATTGTAGTTCTGTGTTTAGACGAAATTAACAGAAACATTAAAGATTAGTTATTATTATGATAACAATCTTTCCAAAAATTGTTTTATTCCTTCCTTGTTTTAATGAGCTTACAGAATGACTGGTGAAATCTTCGCTATACTCTCGAAGAGTCTGGGAACTAATATGAAATAAAATTGAACAAATAAATGAGACTTGCCTTAAGTTGAAATTTATTTGGAATTTTATGAGAATTAGTTTCCAGTAACGATGAGAGAGATTATAGCGCCCACCCAGGCATGTACCCTACCCAATCGCTCATCGAAATTCTGTAAGCTGATTACTTGTGAACACTGATTGTTTGCTACCGCGCTCTCTTCGCTATAATCTCTCTCATCGTTACTGGAAACTAATACTCATAAAATTCCAAATAAATTTCAACTTAAGGTAAGTCTCATTTATTTGTTCAAATTTAAGAAAGGTTTAATCATTTCTGCAGATCATGTACTACCCAAAAATCTGGAAAAAACATAATTTTCACTATGGAAAACTTTATACCAATAAACACCAATAAAGTTGATTATATCTGAATGACGTAATGTTCTTTATTTTGTTGGTACGAAATGATATTAAAGATTCAGTGATCAATTCAGATAAGAAAATGTAAGTTAATGTAAATGCCTACCATCCTAATAGAATTGCTAATTCACAAGCACAAAATGGAAAGTGTAGATTTTAATGATGCAAAATACATCATACAAAATCAACATACATAACTGAAAACAGAAATTTGTGCTTTAATTTGAGTAACAATATGTCATTGCTATCTTTTTAATGTAGAAACATGCATTACCTGAACTAAATTTCATGAAAAGATTATAAAGATTTATTCAGAAACTTAAAAAACATTAAATTTTTAATTACGTATACACGCCAGGGCATTATGAAAGGATTGACACAATACGAAACTTATATCAACTGCCAATGAACTTAATGAACAAAATAACATCAAATTTATATGCTTTCAGATATCACACTGATTACGTATGTATGGTCAATCTTCCTAATTACTAAGACTTCGCAAACACAAAAAGTAAACAAAGATTAGGATTATGAAAAATATGATCTAAACTTACCAAAATTAGCAAACATAACTGAAAGCAGAAATTTGAGTTAAAGAATGTCCAAGTAAATAAGCTAAAATGGCTAGAGAAACATCAAACATAAAAAAATGTGCACAGGCAGAGGCTAGACATTCTTGTATGTTGTTGGAGCTGAAGAGGAAACTGAGCTGAGCTGTATGTATCCAGAGCTTAAAAAGCACTACAGCCCACACATGAAACAAACCGTATTTTGTATCTAAAAAGGCTTAAAAGAATCCCAGACAAAAAATATTTTCCAAAAAATAAAAGTTGCACACACTGTTTTTACAAAACATTGAGAGCTTGTTTTTAGAAAAGAATGAACACAGTAGAATCATTGTAAGATAGTTATAAATTTCTCCCCTTCTCCCTTAAATGTTCTTTTAAATCTGTTCAATATCGATCAATCAACACGTGGTGGAAGTCTAAGTGGGTTTCTTCGGTTTCTTCTGCCATTATGCGAACGGCGTGCAAATGTGAAGTCGAAAAATACCCGGATGATCACATGGTGGAAATTCAAGCCAATAAACTAGCGCTACTAAAGTTAATTAGCACCCTTGCGAAATAGTGGCTTTTAATGCACCAATGAAGATTAAGACGGCTTTTGTATGAAACAATCAAATTGGAGAAACAGATATGACTAGGTTTGGACAGTAAGATGAAAACAGAACAAGATGCCCTATCGGGCAGAAGGATTTCTGCAAAATCGAAGAAGAAAATGAGCTTTTCTTTATGTCATTCTTTAGCTTTTCATAAAAAATTGTTTGGACAATCAAGCTGAATGATTATTACTGAAACATATATAGCTGTCATTACAAAAAAGAAAGACTATGACATTCTTGAAATTTAAGAAAAGTTTAATCCGCAATATATATTTATTAAATTTCTGATCATGTACTCCCCAAAAATCTGGAAAAAACATTGTCACTATGCAAAAATTGATTAACCAATAAACTTGATTATATCTGAATGACATAAAGTTCTTTATTTTGTTGGTACGAAATGATATTAAGGATTCAGTGATCAATTCAGATAAGACAATGAGTATGCATGTAAGTCAATGTAAATGTTATGAATTAAATGTCTTGTCAATCTTCCTAACAGAATTCCTAATTCACAAGGACAAAAAGGAAAGCGTAGATTTTAATGATACTAAATACATCTATATATACATACAAAATCAACATACATAACTGAAAACAGAAATTTGTGCTTTAATTCGAGTAACAATATGTCATAGCCATCATTTTAATTTAAAAACATTCATTATCTGAACTAAATTTCATGAAAAGATTTTAAAAATTATTCAGAAACTTAAAGAGCAATAAATTTTTAATTACGTATACACGCCAGGGCATTATGAAAGCATAACTGACACAATACGAACCTTACATTAACTCCTAATAAACTTAATGAACAAAATAACATCAAATTTATATGCTTTCAGATATCACTGTGATTACGTATGTACGGTCAATCTTCCTAATTATGAAAAGACTTCCCAAACACAAGAAGTAAACAAAGATTAGGATTATGAAAAATATGACCTAAACTTAGCTACCAAAATTAGCAAACATAACTGAAAACAGAAATTTGCGTTAAAAGATGTCCAGTATTTATAATTTACAGACAATCAAGGTAAGTTTGAATTTGCTATCGTAAATAGTAAGTCCCCATTCCTAATTCAGTAATTGATAATACAGCCAAGAACTGTACAAGTATATAATTAATAGGCTAAAATAGCTAGAGAAACATCAAACATAAAATGAGATGCACAGCCACAGACAGAGGGTAACAAGACATTCCTTGTATGTTGTTGGAGCTGAAGAGGAAACTGAGCTGAGCTGTATGTATCCAGAGCTCAAAAAGCACTACAGCCCACACATGAAACAAACAGTATTTTGCATCTAGAAAGGCTTAAAAAAATCGCAGACATTTTGCAAAACATAAAAGCTGCACACACTGTTTTCGCAAAACATTGAGAACTTGTTTTTAGAAAAGAATGAACGTAGTAGAATCATTGCAAGATAATTATAAATTTCTACCCTTTACTGTCGGTTTTGGAAGTGGAAATCTTCTTACTTTTGGAAATTTAAGGTTTCTTCGGTCACGCTGTGCGTACTTTATAAAACATGAACCGACCAGAACCGACCAGAACCCAGCAGGAACCCACCAGAACCCCAGGAACCGACCAGAACCCAGCAGGAACCCACCAAGAACCGACCAGAACCCAGCAGAGACATTCCAATACGGACCCTGCAAACGAGACCCAGGAACAATAAAATCAAAGGTGGGAGCCGCGTCCCGCGACACTAAAATCAAAAGTGGGACCCGAGACCCGAGACCCTAAAATCAAGGGTGGGACCAGGGATCTTCACATCAAAGGTGGGACCCAGGACCCAGGACTCTCAAATCAAAAGTCAGACCCGGGATATGGGTGCCGAAGTGTGCACAAAAATTCTCTAAACAAACAATTCTCTTGATTGTGTCGAGTTGCGCAATCTATATCCTAATACGCGCTGTGCATCCGCTTTTTTCACGCTTTCACTCTCTAAAATTTCGGGTCGTTTTTGTGGTCAATTATTCATAATCGAGTGTCAGACCACGGCGGTTAATATTTTTCTACGATTAGTATTAGGGGAAAACATTGCATTGCATTTAATCGTTTCAAATGTTTTGATTATTCGCGAGATCAAGAAACAATAGACAGCAACGAAAGTATTGCGCGAAGATTTATTAATGTTTTTAGGGTAAGTACGCTTTAGAACTTTTTTGTTTGTTTGTTTTGTTTTTCTTATAGTATTAATAGGGTTTCTACGTCATTACTTTTCAAATAATACGCGATTGAGGAAATGAATATCATGGTTTTTAATCATGACGCTCTGGATTCGTAAAGAAAATAGCAATTGTTTACGATTCACATTTTGGCACTTTTACGACTTTCGCGTTTGACCTTTATTTACATTGGGGCGTGGATTCCATAAACCGTTACAGCGATTTTAATCTTTTTGTTGTTTACCTGTACGCACAATTTATTTTTACTACTGCATATATCATATCGTGAAAGATTTATTACGAATATGTTGATGTGCTTCGGATCTTTTGATTAAAAAGTTTTTTGTTGTTCATAACTCCAGTGTTGAACTAAATATGCTTTAGCCGGAATACCTAGCATGGGCCGCGGAAGCTTTTTTGTTTTAGGGGGGCTGAAGATATAGTATCCCCCGCAGGCCCCACCATGGTTGAGGCGAAGAGTCTCAAAAGACTATTCTTGGCAAAATATTGGGGGGGCTCTAGCCCCCCTAGCCCCCCCAGTTCCGCGGCCCATGCCTAGAGATTTTTAATTAAAAGTGTGAAGAGTGTTTTTTTCTGTATTGACGTTAGATATCTTTAATCAAGGGGAACCATTGCATTGCATCTTCAATTTATTTTACAGAGTGAAAAATGTAAAAAGTGAAAAAAGTGGATGCACAGCGCGTATTTTTATTTTTGATGAATTAAAACCCGTGTGTTCTACACGCTGTTCTACACGGGATACTAAATTCTAAACATTCTACATCCAAACTTTATCTTTATCATACTAAAATTAGCCTTTCTCTCTGTTCAGCTCACATAGATTAAAACCTGTAAAGACGTTTTACACGGGTTACTATAATAATGTATTGCAATGTAGTTTTACAGCTTTGCAAAGTGGATCTATTTGAAAGTGCAGTAATTTCCTAGACACCAGTCACCAATATCACCAGTGTGATATTGTGAAGTATTAAAATTTATTTGTGCACTACTTACTTAAATAATCGTGTGGGTGATTTTTTGTAACGTGGTAAAAGGCCTACTGGAAAAGTGGGATCCGGGAATCGGGACTCCCAACCCTACATACAACAGGTGGGACCCAAGACCAGGGAGCCTATATGTGATAGGTGGGACACACCAGATTCAGATCCTTTCTCCCTTATACAATTGTAGCTCGGAGAACTGTGGATTCTTTCTTGTTAACTTCAAAGCTGGAGCCACGTGTGATAATGTAAATGTTAATCAATACTTCTTTTAACAAAAAGTGTCAAATCATTTTCTCATTAAAAATAAAAGGCTGTGTGTTTATATCTTTTCAAGAGAATTGTTTGAGTCCTGGGTCCTGGCTCTAGCCTTTGATTTTTAGGGTCCCGGGTCCCGTTTGCAGGGTCTGTATTGATGGGCCTCTGCTGGGTTCTGGTCGGTTCTTGGTGGGTTCCTGCTGGGTTCTAGTCGGTTCCTGCTGGGTTCTGGTCGGTTCTGGTTGGTTTTGGTCGGTTCATGTTTTATCAAGTACGCACGCTGTGGTATACCATTATGCGAACGGCGTGCAACAAATGTAAAGTCGAAAAATACCCGGATGATCACATGGCGGAAATAATCAAGCCAATAAACTAAGCGCTATTAAAGTTTATTAGCACCCTTTCGTAATAGTGGCGCTTTATGCACCAATGAAGATTGAGACGGCGTAAAAAATCGCTAGGTTTGGACAGTAAGATGAAAACAGAACAAGATGCCCTGACGGGCAGAAGGATTTCTGCAGGCGTTGCTGCTGACAATGGTACGCCAACAGCCTTTCTCGTAATTCTCAAAAATGGTCCCATCATTAAGCACGACAAAGCATCAGTATTAAATAAACGAAAAATCGTGATGCAATGTCTATAACTTGGCGAGCAGCCACCACACGCCAGTTTGTGGTCTCAGTTGATGGCTCTCCGAGAGCAGCAGCTAGATAAATTGTATTGACAGTGCACAGGAATGGAGTTGAGAGTTCATCAGCTGTGAATAAAACCCGAACGGTACTGGTGAATATTGATGGTGTAGTGTCATCCAATACAGAGTTTTTGAGTACTTGAATTTCACGTGTATTTTTTATCATGCAAGGTCCAGTATAAAATTTCTAGCTTTTATATTACTTTTTTGTTAGCACGGTGTTTTAGTAAGTTGCCAATCAGAGTCATTGCAGTGCGCGAGAAAGGACCAAAAGCTTAGATAACGTAACTAAATACGCGTTTTAAGGTATAACAAAATAATTTTGAATACAACAATGGCAAACTGTCTTTTTATATAGCAAGATACAGTTACAAAATAAATTTTTACAAATAAACCAAGATAAAATTTTACAAAACAAAACATCCTAACTAACAAAATAATGAACTATTTAACATCAGTTGGAACAACAATTATGCAAACGTGAGAACAGAAGAAATGGAATTGCTTTATTTTTAGATTCCAGAATTTATTGGTCATGAAATAATAAGTACGAAAAAGAATCGAGTCAAGTCAACTATCAAACAAAAATAAACATTCAAAAAACCGAAGACTTGCATTTGTCAGCAGTATTTACATGCTTCCATCTTTAAAAAATTTTTTTAATTCTGAATCATTACCAGTCCAATGTTCAGGGAGGAAAGTCGTACCAAGCAAATCTGTTCCCACTATTTTAGCATGATAAGTTGGAGTTCATATAGTCTTACATTGGATACCGATCCTTGCTGCTTCACAACAAATACTAGTAATACTAGCAGTTATTTGAACTTCCAGGCTTCTTTGATCTTTGACATATTCTTTCATTTAGGCTTTTTCATGACTTTGAATTATCAGTACTAGCTACAGTCAGTTTGTTTCTTGCCATGGTTGAAACGGTTTATAATTTCTTGTGTGTGGGATGTTTTATTCCAATCAAGTACGCAGATTGTAGATTGCTAACATTTAATTTATCTAAAGAAGTAATAAAATATGATACATATGATATGGTAAGTTTCTTTTGGTCACATCAATAAACTACTTGCACAAGGGGGGTACTTTTTCATAATCAGTTGATAGCTTGTTGATTCATTTCAGAATGAACATCTCCCTAAATCATTTGTTTAAAAAAACTGAAGGGGAAGGAGTTTCTTTCAAATGAAATTCTTACAGATTTAACAGTATTAACAAATAGAAGTTTAAACAGATTGAACTTGCAAAATAATTCTGTTTACCTCATTTCATGATCTAGAAACTGAGATTTTCTGCTCAAACAAGGTAACACCATTGACACAACACCAGTTGGAACTAGTTCATAGTGAAATATGAGAATTCCCAGAAACATTTGACCACAGTGTCAAAATATACCGTAAGTCACAATGAATAATCTGTCTGCCACTGTCTTTTGTGATCTGCATATTGATTTCAAAACATTTTGAAAAATCATATGTCCATTGTTAAAAACACGACTTTTCTCCCAATCTATCACCTTTACTGTATGCACGCATTAATGACTTGCAAATATGTTTGGACAGTTTCTGTACCACCTGCCTGACTTGATCACAAGTATAAATTTTTCTGAATATTTCCATACTAATATTTACAGAGTGACGACCTTAAGAAGGGAAATTTATGTGGATTCAATAAGACCTAAGTGTCAATTCATTGCCACTTTTAAATTCATTTTTACTTTTAAAAACACATTTTACATCTAAATTTTGCTATTTTTACCTTTATCTTTACCATTTCTAGATATGTTTGAGAAGCATGAAATTTCACAGAAGCAATTTCTCTTCTTAAGGCACTTTATATTGAAATTGGAATATATACAAATTTCCCTGCAAACACAAAAACATAAAAAGCATTGAGAGGGATTTACATCACACATGTACTAACACACATAAAACAAAAGCAGCATAGTAAGATTGTGCCTCTTCATAAGACTGCAATCATCATAAATATAGCACACCTTAAGATATCGATTTTAATACTTCTGTGGAGGAGGAAAAACACAATAGTAAGGGGTTGCAAGCATGCCATATTTCGGTTTCGTAAAAAACAAAGAAACAAAAAAAACAATGAAATATGAAAATGAAAAAGATTTGATTCAAATAAACACTTTAATAAATTAAGGCTTCATTCTTTTAATACCGACTAAAAAATTGTTCACTAATAAAAGAAGAAATCACTCATTTTACTTGCAACCCCTTAATATACAGATACAGACAACCCTCTCTACACCTTTTTTTTATAAGCATTACTTTTGTAAGTACACTTATGCAGAGATTCCTTAAAAAGCTAGCATGTCATATGCATAGTCTCAAGCTGCTTAAAAGTAAGGAACAAACATTTGAAAATATCAATCTTTCACTTAACAACACATTGCTCAAGCATTTCAAAAATGGAAACTTTGTCAGTGTGTAGGTTAGTGCATGCTAACTCTTATCATCTCATGTTATGTATAACTTGAGATAAACCCACGAGTTAAGTCAAATTCAAAATAAGCATAACATCAGCAAAAAATGAGGCTCCAACTAAAGCAAAAAAAATTAATCTAAGCCTGTTGAGGAACTATGCTTATAAAAAAAAGGCGTATTATGTGCTTGCAGAGAATATTAATAATTAATTTCTATAAAGACATAATCTGAAAATTTTTACAATTCTGCAAAAACATCTGACAATAAATTACATGGTCTTTTCGTATTTGGAATTATTCATTACAAAATTGACAGTAAGGAAATAACACAAAAATACACACACATAGACACAAACACACATAACCACAACACCTTCCCTCCACCACTCTAGTCCAGTTCCATTAAGGTGCATTTACAGTTGCACTTCTGTATGTAACTAGATTGATGCTTTTACAGTTGCACTTCTGTATATAATAACTAAAGAGATGCTTTTTATACAGTTGCACTTCTGTATTTATAATTAAATTGGTGCATTTACAGTTGCACTTCTGCATAATCAAAGTGATGCATTTCTATAAGTCTTTTAAAGTCAGCCGGAGTTTCACAGCTTCATGATCTGAAAAGAAAATAGATTTAATTACTGATGTTACAGTGTAGTTCTTGATAAAGCTCTTCTTTATGTAACAATGATCTATCAATGATCCGTCAAGATGTGTTGGTTCATAGATAACCATTTCGTAATTTTGAAGTACATCTATAAGAATATCATTAGATTTGAAGGATTTCTCCAAGCTTTGCTGCTGAAAATGCCACAAAAATGCAACACTAGCACACTAGTCCTGCAAAACTAAGACAGTCACATCATTCAGGTCGAGAAGCATCAGCATTAAATAAACAAAAATACTGATGCGGCTGACAATGTTCGTTGAAAGAAAGTCAGCCTACCATAACATAAAAAAGGGGCTTTTCTTTATGATATCGCGGAGATCATTTATGAAGATCTGTTTTTTTGTACGAATAAGGTGAATGATTGTTACTGGATATTTGCCACCCACGTACTCCAAAAAAGTGCATCGACACAATACGAAACTTTAATTTAACCACATTAAATATAACGAATCCTATAAAAAGATTGTGTATACTGGCGGTAACCAACATATCGTTTGGGCAGCACAAACTAATATATAAAGTTTCTATATTGATCTCCTCAGAATGAAAAATATAAATATCACAATAATAATTACTTAGAAATTAAAGCTCATATCTAATCTAAAAGTTAAAAAACATACGTAGGGAGAAAAGAGATAAGCTGATATAGCCAGAATACATCCAAAATATGCTACTAAATATAGTATAAATAGCTGTATAAAGTGCATATGTTGGTGATGTTGGGGAGGAGCTGAAAGGAAGCTAAGCTGAGCTTTAAAAATCCAAAAGCTTCTAAAAATTGACTTCAAACATGCATACACATACAAAATACACGAAGGTCTTTCATATTTAAAAAGGCTTGGAGCAAAAATAAAACAAGAAATACCTTTTCTTCCACACACCATGTATTGGCACTGTTTTCATATTTTAAACTTCAAGAAAACTTCTTTCAAAAAACAGAATAACCACACTGTAATTTAATTTTGTGAACATGATAAGTTCCCAACAGTAATGCAATTCTTTATATAAAATTATAAGCTGTATTAAGTTCTTTTAAAGTCATATTTCCATCAAAGAAACTTTTATCAAACTACACACGTTCTTTCGCTGCCATTTTTAAAACGTTTTGTGGACGATCACATGGCATGGCGAAAATCAGACAATAAACTATCGCTATTTAAGTGGAGGTGGCTAAATTAGCACCCTTTCGTAGAAATCGGGCATTATGCACCAATGACAATTAAGACGGCTTTTTTATGAACCAATGAAATTTAAGAAACAAAAATGCGCCGGTTTGGACAGTAAGATGAAAAAAAAATCAGAAAAACACGGACGATCGTAAAGTATTTCTTGCTTACGCAGAAATCCAATCATGCAACTTGTCGAAAAATAATTGTATTGGTTTACCATGACTTCGGTACAGTACTCCTATGCGAATCAGCTCATTACAAAAAGAGTCTTTGTTTATATAGAACAATGAAAATCCTGTTTCTAAAGATCCACCGTCATAATACTCTAGTACTTTAACACCAATGGCTATACTTTCATATTTGTTGTCAGCATTGTTAAAAGTAAAGTCTTCAAAAGCGGCTAGTGTATCACATATCCCTGAAACATCATCATGTGGGAGTAACTGGGTCTCTGTCAGACAAATTATATCACTTTCCATCAGTTCCTTTACACAAGCTAGGTCAGGTGCATGTAAAGATAACGATCTTACATTTAACAAACTGATGGTTAAGGAATTTGCAGATAAAGGTAACATACAACTTATTCAGTGATTGCTCTCTTGTCAGCTTTGATGGCTTTTCTATTAAACATTCCAGTTAAGTGCAAACCACTGAGTGTTCTAACACGACTCATAGCAACATACATTTGACCAGCATTGAATTGCCTCTGCTTCTGTAACTGAAAACTAATAACTGCTTCTGACACACTTAAACTTTGAACCTTGTGAATGCTTGTTCCCCAAGAAAGGACTAAAGGGAACTGCGTTCTTTTAATTACTGGTGAAGAGTGCTTTCTTTTTTGAATATGAATTTCAGTTTCAGCTCGGTCTATTGGAACATAATTGTGTGTCCTAGCAAAATGATCAGAAGCCATTTTTATTAACCCAGCATCCTCATCCATGAATTTTACAGAAACTTTAATGACTTTATTGCGGTTGCATTTGATAGATTTTACAACACCAATTTGTCCATTTATAAGTTTATCAGCTATGTCGATATTAGAGGTAAGCATAACTTTTGCCCCAACTTTAAGAACAAGCTTTGTTGGAAGACCACCAGTGTCAGTGTGCTTACGATTTACTGCATCAGTGATTAATCTGTCCGGTACATCTTTTGGCAAATCATCAATTGCATTGATCACAAATTCTTGACCGTTCAAACTTTCAAGCTTTTTTTGGTTGTAGGCGGTAGCTGGAGCATTTTCAGCAAATAAATGAATTGCTTCACTACGATAATCCGGGGAGGAATCCAAAATGAAGCGAGATTGAAGAAGATTTTCATCCTCAGGAGATAGATTCGCAGTGCGGATATTGTTAAGGAGGTCAATGAATACATTGTCACCTTGTTGTCGCATAACTTCAGTTAGCTCTGCAATTTTGAAATTATTCCAAAGTTGTAGTAAATTTCAACAAAACCACTAGATATATAAACAGGCTTTCCCATTACTGGAGGAAGCTGAAAAAAATCACCAGATGCAATGATAGTTCTACCAGCAAATGGGACATTAGTACTAACACCAAATATCTCACATAACCGTAAATGTACAGTCTTGATGAGTTCCTCCGAAACCATCGATATTTCATCAATAATTAACATAGTCACTTCCGAAAGCTTGTTTCGCAGTGATGATCTCATTTTGTCACTAAGTGGAGCATAACCTTTTCCATACATTCCCAATCCCGAGTGTATTGTAGTACCACCTATGTTGACAGCAGCTACACCAGTCGGCGCTAACAATAACACTCTCGGTTTTTCTGGGTTATTAGCTTTACGAAGTAATTCTTTATAAATGGCATGATAAACTGTTTTCAACAGATGTGATTTACCACAGCCACCTTGACCAGTTAAGAAGATGTACAAAGGATCGACACCTTTTAATACAGCACTGTTTCTGTATTTGATCAAATGTTTCGCCCACGTTAAGATGGTGTCAAAGATTTCCCGTTGTTTATTGTTAAGAGAACGTATCTTTGTGTTGATTTCCTTGTCATTTAGTACGTATTGTCTTTCTGGAACAATTCCTGAAGTAGCAGTTGGATTTTCATCCTCAAATTCATCATCAGAGATGTGATCATTCAACAAATCATGTATTTCCTCATTTTCTTGTTGTGCAAATGGATCAAAACTGGTTTCAAGATCTGCTCAGTAGTTTCGAAAAGCTTCATCAACAAGTTCACCATGTGGCTCAATCTTTGTTTTATTGCTGTTAACTAAATCAAGAACACCAGGCTGTGAAAGTTTTTCCAAATAAGTGTCACATAGCAATTCCTTTTCAATCCGGAAGAGAAAATACATAAACAACAAATGATGTGCATATTGTTCAGGAAATCGATGTCTGTTTGGTACATGATATCTCAAGACAGCACGAGTTTTTCTGCACTTCATTTTACTTTTGCTGCTCATCAATGGAATGACAGGTGGATAAGGACAGTCAACACTTTTCCCTTCCATCACTTCATCATTCAGAACAATAGGTTGATTATCATTGTCAGTTGAGTCATTTGGCTTGGATTCTAGAAAGTAGTATGCTAAAAATTCGGCAAAGCACATATTATCAACTATTGCAAACTTTCCACCTTTGTATGAGCTATCTGGTCTGTCAAGGTAACGGTCAAGCATATTTGTCTTGAAAATATCAATGCTATCCTCAGGCAATTCATCCAATTCTTCCCGAGACTTGCAAATTCGAAATCTTTGTTCTGGCAGATTGCTGTTAGCAAAAATGACTTTTGGAAATGTCTTACGCAACCACAACTCGGGCATCACATGATATTCTGCTTCCTGTACAGAACATTCTCTTCTGGAAGAGTAGGCCTTGGCAATTGATAACATCTGATCAAATTTATTTAGGTTCTGTGATTTTGATTCCTCTACAGCTTGCTTCATTGCTTTCGAGCACTCGTCTTCTGACTTAGAAAGATATTTGCACATGTAGGTAATGGCTTTGTAATGGTTGAAGACAGGTTGAATATCCATGTTAGCTTCCCAAGCCGATAATCCTTCCATAAAGTAGTTGTTTACAAAGCAAGAATTGGGTGGTCGACGTAAATGAATTTCATAGTCTGCATCTTTGGAAATTGTTCTTCTGTCAAGCCTATTTTATCCAAAATCTCAGCAATTGTTCCAGGATTCTCATAGTCATCTCTTAATGGATCCATTACATTGTGCTTTTTTGGTTGCAGAAACTCATCAATATATTCTTTAACTTTATCCAACACAATCTTTAAATCTTCCAGAACTCTTTCTTTCTCATTAGCATCCATATCTGCTGGTAACGGACTGGAAATAATAGTGTGGTCTGTAAAGAAATGACGAAAGTTGAATCGACAAGAGCTGTTTTTATATTTCCGACAAGTTTTGGAATGATTATGAACTTGATATGTATTTACCAATTCAAAAAATTCAGGTTCAAGTATAGGATCCGGTAAATCTGCTCGAACAACTTCATCAACAAACGTTATGTATTCAACCTTGGTGTTTTCTGTCAAAACAGGGGGATCTTTGATCCACAAGAAAATATGTACATGTGGGCTTCCTCTTACTTGAAATTCGACACGAATAACGTAGTAGTTAAGTTTCCCCAAAGAACCAGCTGTAACAATTTCCTTAAAGAATGTTTCAACACGATATTGAAAATGTTGAGCCAAGAAAACTGGGCTCATGTTCAAAATTCGGCATTTATCTTCATAACTCATGTTGCGGATTTCGTCTTCCTGAAGATTCATTTGATAGATTTTGGATAATATTGCAGGTAACTCTGGCCAACGTAAATCTGCACATGATAAAGTCATAAAAAAAGTAAGAATACCAAGCTGTTTTACCATTGCTAGAACTTCCAACAGGAATCGCTTCCAATAAGCTGGAGTCCCCTTTATCTGGTTCATAAAGTTAAATGCTTCATCATTCGCAATGAAACTTCTGACAGTTTCTTGAAAGTTTTGAGACAACATACCAGCCGTAACATTACCACTAGAAAGTTTTTTCATGGCAACATTGATTTTACTGTGAAGATTTGTAGACTGGACAACATAATTGGCAAAAATATGTAATCTGCATCAGATGAAAACTTTTGGCTGTAATTTAATAAGCGTTGATTGAAATATTTAACTGGACTAATTGGAATAGTTCGTTCAACATTATATCCAAATTTGCCATTAGGAAACAAATGTGGAAACGCCACTTCCTCACAACATTCATCAGCATATATAGGGATGGCTGTACATCCTTCACCAGGGGCAATGGTAACCATCATCATTAACATCAATAGGTATTTTAGGTGTCATGACAGTTTCGTTTGAAGCTGCTCGGTGCTCATCTAATGGGTTGTCATAGGGTTCATTATCATTTCCATCAGCTTCACTTAATTCATTTACTTCATCCACATCAGCATCATCAAAATTATACATGTCGTTAGAAATATTAGTCATATCAACTATTACATTACTATACAAATGATTATTATATTTCAAAAAGTCTAAAACTTGCACAAGTATATCAGGTCTAACAGGTTCAAAGTAAACATGTCCATGATACATCAATTTCCGTTTTAGTTTCAGCAATAATAAGCCATTACTATCAGCAGGCCTTGGCAAAACATTGGTTACACTTTCAGTATCAATCGGTACGTTACAAGTTGCTCCTTTAACCTTGGGAAAATTTCCTTTTGGCATTATCACAACTTTCTTGAATAGAATTCGTTTTGAAATGAGAACTTTTTCCAAACGATTAATGTCAGCTAGATGTTGCGGTAAATCGTAGATTTCCAGTTTGTTCCAAACACCTTGGGTTGGAATTTTTTTGGCCAACATTTTCCGGTGACAAGTAATACAAATATATGCCATACCATCAAAACTTAAAACAATTGAAAACTTAAAATCACAAGTTTCAATATTATATTTACTTTCATCAAAAGAGACAACAGATCGCTTATATAAACAACGATTACATGACACGCAAATATAGTAGGGTCCTTCATTAATCATTTGTTTGAATGATTTAATACGTTTTTCGGCTGTTGTAAATAAATGCCTTTTGGCAGCAACATGTTTCTCCCTTTTACTTCTTAACATTTCTTTATGCTCAGGAGAGTCTTTTTTGCCAAGATACTTCTGATGCATTTTTGACAATAAGTCTTTATGTTGTGGGCTACCTTTCATTGTTGCATATTTTTCTTTAGACAATTTACGCTTTGATTCCAGTTTTTCCTTGTGCTGATCTATTCCAATATTCTGCTGGTATTTTTCACAAAGAGATGCTTGCTTTTCTATATGTTGAGCGGTATCCTTGCTTTCCAAATATTTCTGGTGAATAGCGTCTTTGTTTTCTAAATATTTTTGATGTAATGTATCACTGTTCTCTAAATATTTTTGGTGTAATGTATCTTTATTCAACAAGTACCTTTGATGAAAACTTTCCAACTTTTTTAGAAGATCATCAGAGCCTTTTTTAAATGCATAATCAAGGCGCATTTTATGAAGGTGGTCTTGTCCACTAACTGTATCTTTACCCTTAGTGACTTTCTGTTCATCACGCCATTGCTTTAACATTACTTCATGATTTTGAGGTTGAAATTCTTTCGATAAATCTTGTTTACGCTTTTTAGCTGCGCCACTTGTCGATATTTTGTTTCCTGATTCTATCAATTCAACCATCAAGAATTGGATTTGACAAAACAGTGTATTGCGATCAATCAAGTGAACTTCTGTGAGGTACCTTTGAAGTTGCATTATGCTTGAAAATTTCAACAAAGTTGCTGATCCATCTGCAACAGAAATGCCGGTGTCATTTCGACTGTGCGAGTCAAATACATAAAATGCCCTTTTGTCCCAAGTAATACTTAAAGTCATTTGATTTACAAAGAAAATCATGCCATTACTTTCTCCATTTAGACGATTGTATGATGCTTTTAAAAAATTGTAGTTATTTCTATCTATTTCAGCTGTCACATTTTCCACATATGATATCATAAATTGATTTTGTTCAATTTCCAATCGATGCGGTAGATCATCTACTGCCAAATATCGAAACAAATTCAAATTTTGAAATAACTCATTACCTTTAATCATAACATAATCAAGGTCAGTGGTTTTCCAAAAACACATGTTCTTAAATTTTGACCAGCACAATCCAATCAATGAATTACAGGCACATTGCATGCCAGAACTTGCACCAAACATTGCATTACCCTGATGAAATGATGCTTTTACTAACTTGGCAATCTTGTATGTGGGTCCGGGATTACTTTCCACATCGCCATCAATAAGAAGTTGAAGCACTTTTAAAAAACTAAGATCTATTATCATTAGGCAAAGAAAGACATTATTCAAGTTGCCTTGATATAGGAATGGACATAAGAAGGACACAAGTTGTACGTTTATAGTATATAGGCTAGTCTAAAGGTAATATACACTAAGGTTAGTAAGTTAGTAACAAAAAGCATAAATGTTCATTATCTCCTTTGCCCTATAGCTTCCTTTAACCCAGGGGCATTGAAATCCTGTAAGTTTTTTAGTGCTCTTGGGATATGTTGTGTTGTGTCGATTGTATTCTCTGAAGGGGTTGTGATAGGTGCCGTAACAGGAATATCGTTCCTCACCTCTAAAGGTGGTTCTTCAGGATTTGTTGGTGGTTCTTCAGGATTTGGCGGTAAAGGTAGTGCTGTGTCTGGAGACTTTTGGTCTCCTTTGGATGGTATTATGTCTGATGTTAGCTTTTCAATTTGTCTGATAAACCTTCTATTTTGCAGCGTTACTCTTCCAGAGGGGAACATTCTAATTTGATATTGGCGATTTGGTAGCACCTCAATTATTTGACCATACTTATCCCAATGTTTGCGGTTTCTAACGTTCTGTACAACGACATTGGCCCCAATAGGGAGAGCTGGAAGGTCATGAGCATGAGCGTTGTAGTTTTCCAGTAATTTTTGGTTCCTAGAAGCATAAGCATGTTCACGGTCATTAGCAGTTATTATCCAATCTTGGTGTGGGAGGTAATGCGTAGGGTGGGCAGGTACTCCATCTCTTAGCTTTCTGTGGAGGAGTATTTGTGCAGGGCTTAAATTGATTTCAGGTAGGGGTGTGTTTCTATATTGAAGTACTGCTCTGGCGGCATTGTCATTGTTCAAACTGCCGTCTGATGAGAGGTTGTTGTGAATGATGCGTTTTGCAGCTTTGACACCCAATTCAGCCCTGCCGTTTGATTGTGGGTAGGATGCAGACGATAGTCTGTGATTAATGCCCCAATTTTTCAGGAAGGCCTTAAATTCCACACTAGTGAACTGTAGGCCACCATCTGAACTTAGTTCTTCAGGTGCTCCATAGGCAACGAACAAGTTTCGAAATACCTCGATTAGTTTCTTAGTGGTTATTTCTCTTTCTTTAAAAAAGTAAAATGCTCAACCATCCACTAAAACGATCAACAATGCTGATATATGTATGTCCACCAATGTGAAAGTAATCAGCACATACTTGTTCGAAAGGATATTTTGGTGATGGTGTTAGCACTAATGGTTCGGCTGGTTGGCTGGGAGCGTGTTCAACACAGTCCTTGCAATTTGCACGGTGTATTCTGATACTGTTGTCCATGCCTGGCCAGTACACACATTTATTAGCTCTGAAACGCATACCAGTATTACCTTGATTTGCTGAGTGTAGGTTGTCAAGTATTACTTTCCGCAACAATGTAGGTATCACAATTCGTTTGTCCATTAATACAACTCCATCCATGTTGGAGAGTCTGTTCCGAACTTCCCAGAAGTTCCGCAAATGTGCAGGTTCAACTTGGTTTCTTTTGTCAGGAAAACCTTCTTTAATTGTTTCAATAAGTTCCTGGTACTTCGAGTCAGCAGCACCAGCAGTACGGACAGTATCTAGTGTGATACTTTTTAGCTCATTTACGGCGTAAATGCTAGCAATTTCACAAGCCATGTTAGCTGAAGGGTAAGAATCAAAAGTGTTGTCTGAGGTTTCACTAAAAATATGATGGATTGATGATTTTTGTCTTGAAAGGGCATCGGGTCCTCTGGTCCATTTGCCAGGGCAGTGAACTATGGTAAATCTCCAAGCTAATATCTTCTCTTTGATGGTTTGAATACGAGGGTTGCTAATATTTCCCAGATGTCTGTTGTTAAAGGAGGAGGGGCTTGTGATCGACAGCCACAATAAGGTCTGTGCAACCAAGGGTATACATACGCCAGTGATGTAGTGCCCATGCAACAGCAAGAGCCTCTCCTTCTGTAGGTGAGTATTTGCTCTCAGCAGGCTTAGTGAATCTTGATCTAGCAAATATCAGCTTCCAGCCATCGTGGCAACATGTTGGGGAGTCACTTAAGGCCGGAGCAAACGTATCAAAAAGTTCATCAAACTCCATCAAACTAGCGAGTTTGACAAACTGTTTGATACGTTTGAGAGGAAACATTTTTTTGAAAAAAAGTAAAAAGAAGAAAAAAATCCAGTTTGATGGAGTTTGATGAAGTTTGTTCGGGAACAAACTTTTCATCAGACAAAATTGCTCCATCAAACTAAAATTTGCTATTTGACGCGTTTGAGACAAAATTTCATCAGATAACGTTAATTTATCACCGCGTTGAGTGTAGAACAGCGAAGGTGGAGTGCTTTTCGAATGTTTTCGAATGTGGAGTTATGAAATCGGAAATTTAAGCCAAAATGTATTCAAAATCAACAACATCCATTCCAAACATATCCTTGAAACCAAACCGATCTTCTAATCGCAATTCTTTTATAATGTTATTATAATAACCCTTCTCACTTCTTCTTTTCATTCAATTTCTTGTTTTACCTATGCGAGGTTTTCATCATTAGAATCAACGACTTCTGACAGTAATAAAATACTAGATGCCAACTTGGCCATTTTAATTTTCAGAATGAATGGACTTATATTATCTGATGGAATCAGTTTGATGACACTTCAAATGGAATTTTCTGTTTTCATCAAAAATTCGAATTTTCATCAAAACGCTCATCAAACTAATTTGACGCAGTTTGATGAAAAAGTTTGATACGTTTGCTCCGGCCTTTATGCAGTCACAATGCTTTTGCAGGACCAAATATCCAAGCCCCTGCTCACTCCAATCAGTTTGTAAACAGGTTCGTTTGGTTGGATCGAATGATTTGACCCCATCAGAGACAAGTTCAATTATTTTTTTCTTTGAGTCGAGGAATATGTCATTCAGGTGTTTATCCCAATAGAATGTGGAGTGTGGCTTAATCAGGTCACGAAATGGGGAAATAATGTCGCTGAGTAAGTAGGCCCAAGCGACTTGATTCACAAGGCCAAACCATGACCTTGCATTCGTAAGATCGGTTGGGGCAGGAAAATTTTTGATTGCTGTTAAAATGCGATCTGATGGTTCAATGCCATTTGATGTTATTTTCAAACCTGCAAACTCAACTGTTTTTTCACAAAATTGAAATTTTTTCAGGTTTGCCACAATACCATTGTTTGCACATAAGGTAAGATAGTCCCATGTGCTATAAAACGATTCCTCAATGCTCTCATCATATATCAATGAATCATCCACTATTTTGACAAGTCTTGGGGTATCTTTTGAAATGATATCCATGCGGTGAGTGTGGGCATCCCCCGATGCGGAGTACCCTTGGAGTAGGCGACATGGCATATATCGTCCCCATTCTGTGATGAAAATAAGTAGGTGGCGGCTGTCATCATCAACCTCAACAGAATGATATCCATCGACGGCATCAATAACAGTTTTGTATGTATTGGGTGGAACTTGTGATGCAAGGTTGAAGGGGGAATGAGTGTAGTGAGTCTGCCTTAAGCATTGAGAGTTGAGTTTTTGATAATCTATCGTCCGGCGTGGGGATCCATCTGGTTTAGTTGCCACAACCATAGGAGCACACCATTTTACAGGGGTGTTGACAGGAACTGGTTTGATAATACCACGTGCAACATCTCTGTCCAACTGTGCCTTTACCATTGATTTGTGGTGATGTGCAACAGGAATTGGAGTGTGTTGAGCAAAGGGAATGGCATCTGGTTTTAAATGTAGCTTGAATGGTGTTGACAAGAGTGATGGAAATGGCAAATCAGAGTTGTTGAACGTACTGGTTGCAAATGAATCTACTATGTATTGTGTTCATTTTGGGATGTTTTCTGGGACAGGTGGTACTGGGAGGGACTGCGGTCGTGGAGGCGGTGGTGTTCGAATGATGTTGTTCTCACTTTCATCTGTATTTATTGAATTTATTGCCATGGGCATTGGGTACGTTGAAGGAAGAATGTTCACTGCTAAGCAAGCCTGTTTGCTGAAATAGAGTCTATCAACTTGTTGACAAAAATATACTGGTTGTTTAGTTTCATTATCGTTGATGTTAAACCTGATAGGGAGCCATCCATGACACATCAGTTGCGAGCCTCCAACTGTTCTTACTCGTTTATTACATGGACGAAGGTCCCTCAGGTTCAGTTGAAGTTGTGCTAGCTGTTTCGGTCCAGCTAAACAAATATTCGCACCACTGTCAGGGAAAATGTTGACAGTGACAGGTTTGTTGTTAGGCCCCTCAAGTGTTAATGTGGCTGGTATTTCAATAAAGTTGTTTATCGAAGATGTGTTTTGTGCGTTGATATGGGCTAGTAATCCATTTGCACTTCCAGTTTGACGGCATGTTGAGGCAAAATGATTTTGTCGTTTACAGTTTGTGCAAATCTTACCCCAAGCAGGGCAGTGAGTGTGACGGGGGTTTGTGGTTGGGGTACCGTGTGCTGAACTGCCACAACCAGAGCAATTCTGGGGCCATTGTTTGTTGTGTTTGTTATTTTTATTCTTTTTGTAAGCAGATATACGTGCAACCTGTGATGTATTCTCGTTTTCGAGGTGTTGTTGATCACGTAGGGCACTTTCAAATGCTTCTGCATGAGTGTTTACATCCTCCACCGTTTTGAGTAGACTAGCCTTGGCTAGGATGTCAGTTTGAAGTGACTTGTTGTAGAGTCCATATACCAATTGATCTTTGATGTTAGATGAGGAGATATCTGCCTTGCATCGGGGGCAATCAAAGTCACAGTCTACTGCAGCAGATCTGAGTCTAGTGGTGAAGTCTTGCACGGACTCAGTTTCATGTTGGGTGATATTCCCAAAATTGACCCTGTGTACGGTGGGGTTAACTCGTTTGGTGACGATCAGTTCAATTTTGTTCAACATCTTCTCTTCAGTTAGGTTGAAGAAAAGAGGATGTGAGTTTATGATGGTTGTCTGAACCGAGTCTTCACAAGCACTGTATAAGAGGTCTCCAATTTGAGATGGTGGTAGGAGAGTTATACGTTTGTAGACCTCCCAATCTGTTCGGACCTTACGGAATTGTGGGTGTGTCATTTCATTAGTGATAGATGGGAGTTTAGCAGCAGCTGTTGGTGGACGGTAGGTGGTAGAAGCATCAGTAGGAGTTGGTGGACCAGTTGAAGGAATTGTTTTGGCATGACGGAGGATTGCCAGAACATCACCAAGTACGGTTATGTCAAGAGTAGCTAACAGATCTGGAGTCATATCAGGGAGTGTTAATTCGTTTATTCTGCTGTTTACGAATGAGGCAGCATACATTGCCGATTCTGCAGCAGGAATGCCAGCTTGGATAAGGAAGGCTGTCCACGCAGGTTCGTCTCGGAGTCGCAGCGCCATATTCAAGTTGCCTTGATATAGGAATGGACATAAGAAGGACACAAGTTGTACGTTTATAGTATATAGGCTAGTCTAAAGGTAATATACACTAAGGTTAGTAAGTTAGTAACAAAAAGCATAAATGTTCATTAGACATAAGCCAGGAGATGTTGGTAAACTATATCACAGAACAACAACAGTGTCAAATAAAAATTTGTATAACCAAACCTCCCTCCTCTCTGAATACGAGTATAGAAGCAGCCACAAGAAGCTCGCCACTGCTCAATACTAATCATCTTGAAAATTCTGCATGAGTGGTTACATCCTCAACCGTTTTGAGTAGACTAGCCTTGGCTAGGATGTCAGTTTGAAGTGACTTGTTGTAGAGTCCATATACCAATTGATCTTTGATGTGAGATGAGGAGATATCTGCCTTGCATCGGGGGCAATCAAACTCACAGTCTACTGCAGCAGATCTGAGTCTAGTGGTGAAGTCTTGCACGGACTCAGTTTCATGTTGGGTGATATTCCCAAAATTGACCCTGTGTACGGTGGGGTTAACTCGTTTGGTGACGATCAGTTCAATTTTGTTCAACATCTTCTCTTCAGTTAGGTTGAAGAAAAGAGGATGTGAGTTTATGATGGTTGTCTGAACCGAGTCTTCACAAGCACTGTATAAGAGGTCTCCAATTTGAGATGGTGGTAGGAGAGTTATACGTTTGTAGACCTCCCAATCTGTTCGGACCTTACGGAATTGTGGGTGTGTCATTTCATTAGTGATAGATGGGAGTTTAGCAGCAGCTGTTGGTGGACGGTAGGTGGTAGAAGCATCAGTAGGAGTTGGTGGACCAGTTGAAGGAATTGTTTTGGCATGACGGAGGATTGCCAGAACATCACCAAGTACGGTTATGTCAAGAGTAGCTAACAGATCTGGAGTCATATCAGGGAGTGTTAATTCGTTTATTCTGCTGTTTACGAATGAGGCAGCATACATTGCCGATTCTGCAGCAGGAATGCCAGCTTGGATAAGGAAGGCTGTCCACGCAGGTTCGTCTCGGAGTCGCAGCGCCATATTCAAGTTGCCTTGATATAGGAATGGACATAAGAAGGACACAAGTTGTACGTTTATAGTATATAGGCTAGTCTAAAGGTAATATACACTAAGGTTAGTAAGTTAGTAACAAAAAGCATAAATGTTCATTAGACATAAGCCAGGAGATGTTGGTAAACTATATCACAGAACAACAACAGTGTCAAATAAAAATTTGTATAACCAAACCTCCCTCCTCTCTGAATACGAGTATAGAAGCAGCCACAAGAAGCTCGCCACTGCTCAATACTAATCATCTTGAAAATAGAGTTAACCTTGCAAATAAGCCTTTAAAAGTTTCAAATACAATAATGTACCTTCCGCAATAAATATTTATCACCAACAAGTTGAATCCGATGAAATTTTCGAAACAATCTGTACGCTTTAAACTCGCAGCGAAGTTACAAAACCAGCATGCTGAGAGACTCGTGAAGAGAGGCCATTTTGCGAACGGCGTGCAAATAAAAAGTAGAAAAATACCCGGATGATCACATGGCATGGCGAAAATCGAGCCAATAAGCTCAGTTAATTAGCAGCCTTTAACATGAGTGGCGCTTCATTCACCAATAAACATTGACACACCATTTGTATGAACCAATGAAATTCGAGAAACAAATATGCGCCGGTTTGGACAGTAAGATGAAAAACAAGATGCCCTACCGGGCAGAAGGATTTCTGCAAGCTTTGCTGCTGAAAATGCCACAAAAATGCAACACTAGCACACTAGTCCTGCAAAACTAAGACAGTCACATCATTCAGGTCGAGAAGCATCAGCATTAAATAAACAAAAATATTGATGCGGCTGACAATGTTCGTTGAAAGAAAGTCAGCCTACCATAACATAAAAAAGGGGCTTTTCTTTATGATATCGCGGAGATCATTTATGAAGATCTGTTTTTTTGTACGAATAAGGTGAATGATTGTTACTGGATATTTGCCACCCACGTACTCCAAAAAAGTGCATCGACACAATACGAAACTTTAATTTAACCACATTAAATATAACGAATCCTATAAAAAGATTGTGTATACTGGCGGTAACCAACATATCGTTTGGGCAGCACAAACTAATATATAAAGTTTCTATATTGATCTCCTCAGAATGAAAAATATAAATATCACAATAATAATTACTTAGAAATTAAAGCTCATATCTAATCTAAAAGTTAAAAAACATACGTAGGGAGAAAAGAGATAAGCTGATATAGCCAGAATACATCCAAAATATGCTACTAAATATAGTATAAATAGCTGTATAAAGTGCATATGTTGGTGATGTTGGGGAGGAGCTGAAAGGAAGCTAAGCTGAGCTTTAAAAATCCAAAAGCTTCTAAAAATTGACTTCAAACATGCATACACATACAAAATACACGAAGGTCTTTCATATTTAAAAAGGCTTGGAGCAAAAATAAAACAAGAAATACCTTTTCTTCCACACACCATGTATTGGCACTGTTTTCATATTTTAAACTTCAAGAAAACTTCTTTCAAAAAACAGAATAACCACACTGTAATTTAATTTTGTGAACATGATAAGTTCCCAACAGTAATGCAATTCTTTATATAAAATTATAAGCTGTATTAAGTTCTTTTAAAGTCATATTTCCATCAAAGAAACTTTTATCAAACTACACACGTTCTTTCGCTGCCATTTTTAAAACGTTTTGTGGACGATCACATGGCATGGCGAAAATCAGACAATAAACTATCGCTATTTAAGTGGAGGTGGCTAAATTAGCACCCTTTCGTAGAAATCGGGCATTATGCACCAATGACAATTAAGACGGCTTTTTTATGAACCAATGAAATTTAAGAAACAAAAATGCGCCGGTTTGGACAGTAAGATGAAAACAGAAAAACACGGACGATCGTAAAGTATTTCTTGCTTACGCAGAAATCCAAAAATGCGTAGGTTTGGACAGTAAGATGAAAAAACAAGATGCCTTAAGAGGCATAAGGATTTCTGCAAGCTTTACTGAAAACGCAACAAAAATGCAAGCCAGGAGCCTTGATTCGTCATGCAAAACTTACTAGGCAAACACATGGTTCGACAAGCATCATCAGAAAATAAACAAATCACAACTTTGGCTGTAAAGAACAGTCTATATTACCAGAATACTGGGGCTTTTCCTTATGCCATTGTTGAAATTCTTTATAAAGATCTGTTTATGAAAATAAGCTGTATGATTGTTACACTGGGAACTATATTTATCACCACGTACTCCAAAAAATAGGAAAAAAAAACATTTACACAATACTTTAATTACAAACCACCAATAAACATTATGAAAGCTATACAAGTAGGGCTATGTGTAACAAACCCTTAATTGGGACAGCATAAAATAATTTATAAAGTTTCTTTATTGGCCTTCTCAGGATGAAATATGTAATATCACAATAATTACTACTTGAATATTACCTCAAATTAAAATCTACTCTAAAGGTTAATAAAAATAGCATTATATACGTAGGGAGAAAATAAATAAATACCCATAGTTACCCATTTTTGTGATGTTGCAGCTGAAAGGAAGCTAAGCTGAGCTGTAGGAATCCAAAAGCTTAAAAAAAGTCGACTTCAGAGATGTATGTACACATACAAATACACAAAGGCTTTTCATATTTAGAAAGGCCAAAAATGCGCTGTGGATATTCGTCCGCACTTTTATAAAGTGTGGACAAATAATTTTGAAGTTATACGTCCGCACCTTTAGTGAGTGCCATAAAATCCGTTAGAAGATAATTTAAATGTATTTAAAGTGCTTAAAGTGGTATAGCTTGTGAATAAGATTGCACTATGGTGAAAGAGATTGCGACAGGGGTTCAGTTTTTTACAATTGCGGAATTAGAAGAATCTGTTAAAAGTTACGAAAGAACGTCTAACACATTGTATGCCGTAAAATTAGTGAGGACGAATAACTTCAAATTATTCGTCCGCACTTTTATTATATAAATAATAATAAAAGTGCGGACGAATATCCACTTCGCCAAAAATGAGAAATACCTTTTCTTCCACACACCACGATTGTTTTTACATTACTTCGAGAGAGCTTCTTTTAAAAAACAGAATAACCACACTAATTAATTTTTCAAATATGATAAGTTTCCAACTGTGATGGATGAACTTTTATATTTAAACTTAAGAAATCCATATTTACATCATCTCAGAAACTTTTAGAAAACTAAGTAGCACGTTCCTTCGCTGCCATTTTTAAAACGTTTGGGAGACGATCACCACATGGCAAGTCAAAAAATACCCGGATGATCACATGGCACGACGGCGCAGATCAAGACAATAAACTGTCGCTATTGAAGTTAAGGTGGCTATATTAGCACCCTTTCGTAGAATTCGGGCATTATGCACCAATCACGATTGAGACGGCTTTTTTATGAACCAATGAAATTTAAGAAACAAAAATGCGCCGGTTTGGACAGTAAGATGAAAACAGAAAAACACGGACGATCGTAAAGTATTTCTTGCTTACGCAGAAATCCAAAACATTCAGAAAAACACGGAGGATCGTAAAGTATTTCTTGCTTATGCAGAAATCCAAAAATTGGAACATCGAAATTCTCGATATTCCCTCATGCCCAGAATATGAAATGAAGAAGACATGCAAAACTATTTACCCAATCAGAATGAAAATGTTTACCCTGGAGATGCAAATTAAAACCAAACATCGCAATACTTAAAATGCCCTACTATTGACCAAAAACTATTTTTTTGAAACACAGAAAATGCAAAGTAACTTGTACGTAAAACAAATCATAATAAAACTGAAAAAAGGTTTTGTAAAATTATTTTTTACCGAAACAAACATTGCAACACTTTAAATGCCTTACTTCAGACCAAAATCATGTTTTTACATGCAGAAGATTTAATGCAGAAACAAATGGCAATACAACAAAGAAGTATATATTGTATACGCAGAATAGAAGTAACTTTAGTGTAAAAAAGCAATACATAATACAGAACGCAAAAGCAAACAATAACATTACAAAATGTGAATTGAAAACAAATCGATACTGTGTTTCTTTCGTGCCGAAGTTACATTAGACAGAATTTTTAAAATCGTTAATCTGTTCTTCACCAACTATCAACATCAACATCATGATCTAAACCATGAGTTTCATTTCTTTATTGTTATTGTATTTTTTATTTTGCTTTTCTAAAAGAAACAAGAGCCAGATGGCGCAAAACGGTAGCAGCAAGTTTACTTTTCACGCAAATGCTTTCGAAATTTTACTTTAAGTACTAAAAACTTCTTTACTGGATGTTTTCTAAGATATCTCACTGGTGGAAAACAGGCATTAACGATAAATTCGATGAAAATGATTAATTAGTGTAAATAGGGTCTAACCAAAAACACCAGCAACAATTTATTTAAAGACAAAAGAATTATACATGTGTGAGCTGTGTGTTTTTTTTATAAGAAATTTTTTCGTAAGAGCTAATGTAGAAAAAAAAGTTTGTTTATAATAATAATAATTTCTGACGAAACCAAAATTGAATTCCAACAAATAAACTGCCTTTTTGAACTAGATCTTTGAAAACTTTAATAAACAAACATAGTGTAATAGCTAACAAACCAAACGAGGTGATAAGAAATTTTGAACTAATAAGCTTTATTAACAAGAAAAGCAGCATATCAAGTATATTTTCAGTTAGCGTAATGAACTAAAAGTCCCATTTTTATGTACCCCTATTTGATTAGAATTCGAATGAAGTCTAATTTTGTGGATTAAGTTATAAAATATCAGGTTATGTACTTTTAAAATAAAAGGTAATCTACTTTTAAATGTTCGATATGAAAAAGCTTCCAAATTACGAAGGCTGCGTTCCTTCATTAGAATTTACATTGCGTTTTTGATAGAGTCCCGCAGACTCTAAATCGCAGACTAATTGCCATTTCGGCCGGAGGAGGAGTAGTAGTAGTAGTAGTAGTAGTCCACGGGTGTTTTAATACGGTATTCGCTTTCGCTGCTACCGTAAAAAGATTTCGAATGCATAATGATTCAAATACCTAATCGTATTATGACAAACAAACAAACAAACAATATAAACTTAAAAACAATAATTGAATAACATACAAAAAACATAAACATACTATGACGATATCGAAAGAAAGCAAGAACGCATTTTACCTTATGAATAATAATTAAAAACACAAACGTAATGACAGAATTTCTATAGCTAAAGAGTTTATAACAAATGAAAACATTCACATTTTCAAACAGAGTTCAAATCTCCTCTGGCTAATTCAAAACACAACAGTAAACAACCCTTTATTTATCCAGCATATTAGCTGTGTTCTAACTGAATCGATATATAGACGGGTTTCATGTGACGTATCATGTTGTCGTTCCCAGTCCCATGCGCGGTCATGGAGGCAAAAAAAACATTAGCAAACACGGAAAATGTATAAGAACTATTAAATAGACCTCTATATACACATAAAACTTACCGTAAAGCGGGGTGACTTGAAACACCCGGGGTGACTGGAGACAGCGTCGAAAAAACGTTATTTCTCATGAAATAATGATTGAAACTCCGAATTTTTTTCAGATTCCGTTCGGAGACTATCTAGCGCAACATTGGATGGAAAAAGTTTTTCAATCAAGGAAGTTGGTCGGATGCTGAAGATGAGAAAAGCGCCGAAAATCAGTGCTGCTGTAAAGTAGCTCGTCACGGCGATACAGCATATCGCCAAATATAATTTTTTTTATATTTGTAAAATAGAAAGGTCAAAGGGCGTAATTCCAAAATTTTATTGAAAAATCTTTAAAATTGAAAGAGATATATCCCATCAAAATGGTTCGTTTTTTTTTAACTCGATACACTTCGTCCATTCGATTATTGCATAAATATTCTTGTCATTTATCATAATTGTACCTCAATCTAATCATTGATGTGTGATAAGGTTCAACGGATGGAGCGTCAATAATGGTATGCGTCATTAGGTAATTATCATAAGTTGAAGAATTATCAGAAAGGTTTAATAACCATACTTTCAAATTTCGTTAGATGAACGTATTCTAATTCATAAATGAACCCCGATGGAATCGTTTTACAAAATAGCATAACTGCATACTACAAAAGTGTTACAATGTTTGTTAGAAGGTTGTCCCCCCCCCCCCCCCCCCCCTGTTAAAAAGTATGGGCACATCATACTGTTTTAGAAGTTCCAATAAACGTAATTTTCTATCCACGGAACTGCTGGTGCTGATGGATGAAGAGGCGGGGGGTTGTAAGTGAAGCATAAATAGCCTCCGCTAGGAAATGAAGCTAAATGTCCTCATTGGTATAAATACACTCACTCAGCCATGAAAATAGTAATATAAGAATTGCAAACTGAAAACCATGTCTGCCGGCTGGAAATCGAGAATTCCTTCGGTTCAACAGAGCGTTAAGCTTTAATGGTCAGTTAACACAATTTAACAAAACAACATTTACAAGTAATTTGGAAGGCCGTGTTAAGTAGCGGTAAATTGAAATTCATCTTGCATGCTTACGATATTGTTTCTGAAACAATTACGCTATCTTAAGAGAAATGCTTAATGATTTTAATGAATTGAATAATCTTATTTATAAAATCTTTTATCATTCTGAAATTTTGAATTACCAAAAGTTACTAACACTCTCCATCACTTAAACGTGAGCTGGTACCTAACAAATTATTTTAATTTATGTTTTATACGAAAGTAATCGTAGATCACACGTTTTCTGTTTTGGCGCTCTATAAAAGCACATTTTTGTGGAAACAGCACTGTTTCAAGACACCCCCGCACGATAAATTTCAGTAGGTGTGCTTTGTGAAGCAATAACTTGCGATGGCATGCATCAATTAGTTTGAACACTTCGTTATCTGAAAGACGAAAGATGAATGGACCTTTTTTCAATATTTCATAGTAATTACTTTCTTAGAATAAAAGTTATGAGCAAATCTTTTCAAAAAACGGCGAATTTTGTTTCAAGTCACCCCGTTTTACGGTACTTAGCCATCTTTATTTTGGAAATGTAAAAGCAACAAAGCCTTGTAAAATATTATTTTCTTGTGCTGACTGTGCTTCGAAAAAAAATTGACATTAATAAAATTATAGTTGATCGAGAAAAAATATTCTTTGATTGACATTGAATTCTCCCAATCAGATTAAAGTATTGCTTATCGAACACGTGAACAAAAGCTTTTCAATCTTTTTCGATCATGTTTCGAAAGCGTCATTAAAAAAAATAAAAATCTTCATTTCCAAACACGTGCATTCTTTTTCAACATTCGCTAAAATGGTGTGGAAAACGTACTCTACATAATTATAAAAGTTTGGAAAACGATGATAAAGCACAGTATGTAAAGAAAATGAAGTGTTCGCTGCAAACACTTGCATTGTTTATTAATTCGTCAGACCACTCACTCCTTCGAATTGCAGCTATCCATGATTCTCTTCTTTAAACATTTTTCTTCTTAGAAGGAATTCGGTAGAGGGTTAGTTCAGGTCTTTTGGAACTTCTGTTCGCACAATTTACAGCACAACAAGAACTTGGCATGATTTATCGCTATTTCTAAAACTAAGATGTTCCATCTTCAATGTTTTCTTTACAACTGAATCGCAATGTTTTGCCTCCAAGTTCTAGCGCATGCGCGTACCGATTCGAAAAACGTAAACATTGAAACCGGTCTATAATATTTCAACTTACTTTACTTTAGTTTAACTTCAAACAAAATAGGATACCTTTCACAGCCAGATCACATCAACATGTTAGCAAACAGCATTGATCATCTTCTGCAGCCCTTTTCAAACACTTCTAAACTCTTTACTTCTATATTCATACCTGTAAACAAATTACTAACACTTTATTTACTTTCCAGCACATACATACTTATAAAACAGTTAGGCACAACTTCTAATTTAAGCTATGAAGCTTAATTTAGAGGATGACGCTTAGTTAGGAGAAGTCAGCAGTCTAATTAAGCCATAAAGCGCCTAAATAGGCACAAAAAAAATTAAAATATGAAAAACACATAGAAAAATTTCTGGTCGCACGCTCTTTTCGATTGTGAAGTGTTTACATAATGGTTAAGAATGTTTTGACAAAAAAAATTGAAAAATTCTACGTAGCCGGAAGTCTAAAAACAGCATAAGACATATTCATCGCCAAATTAAACGGTGTGTCTCCAAATTAGCAGTTGATTCGCCAAATTAGGCGAATATAGAACTGCTAACATATTGGGTTGTGCGTTCATCGCAATAGTCAAAGTAGATAAAAATACGCTTAGTTAGCTGCTTAACATTTTCAAGAAAATTCTCGTTTTTCCCCGTTAGATTTTTCTACAAACGTGGTCAGATGATCCAAAATGAAACTATCCATCATAACATGAATTTATCATGATGCGAATTGGTCGTTTAAAGTGTAAAAATATCGAAAAAGCGAATATATACGCTTAATTAAGCTACTAACAGCTTAATTAGACTCGCATTGATAGCCAAATTAGGCGAAACTCCAAATTAAGCTTCATAGCTTAATTAGAAGTTGTTCCTAACTGTAAAACACTTTCGCTATCATTTTTACAAACTGAACTGCTTTCTTCGTTTGGCAAAGCTGCTTTTATGGTTATATGCGAAGTAGAACCTAAAAACTTTCTGTATTTTCCAGTAGATTTTGTACTGTAAACACTGTTAATACCTCTGTAAACTTTCTTTACTTTCCAGCAAGTTTCTACTGTACATCCATCCACATTTTCTACTGCAAACATGTACGTACTAAACATACTTTCTTTCTGCCATGCTGCAATGTTTTATTGCACTGAAAAACATAAGTCAGACTTCTTCATTTGCCAGAACTGTTTTTATGTTGAATGAGATGTAAATCTTCCGTCAATAATAAGCCTTTTTGGCATTAGTTCATTTACGTACCAATGAACGAAATTCGAATTGCAAGGAAAGCCTTAGTGCAGCGATTTTCGAAAGCGAAAACAATTCCTGGGACAAGAGGGTACCATCAGTTTGTTCCAGTATCAAAGTCAACTATCAAAATGAAACGAATTTCTGATGATGAAGAATTTGACTTGGTGTTTAATTTTGTTGGTTGGAAACAATCTGGAACCATCTCCAACAAAAACAGTCAGAGTTTCACAGTATTTGGTATGCAAGTATGATGATCTTCACTGGATTGGCTTGGTCTGTGAAGTGGATGATGATTCAAATGATGTGAAAGTAAAATTTATGCATCTGTCTTACCCTAGCCGATCTTACCAATGGCCACTTCGAGACGATATTTGCTGGATACCTCAAATGCATATTGTCACACATATTGCAGCTTCTTCTTTGTCCACTATTACTGGACGGCAGTATCACATTTCACCAGATGATATACAAGTTATCAGTGCAGCAATCAGCTGATACGCCTTGATAAATAAGTGTTTTAATTACGTATCATTTGTTTGTATGTATTCAACAGACCAAAATGATTTTTTCCATAAAAGTACCTTAGTATTATGTAGTTTAAACACAGCAAAGTTTCAAGTCTATCTGAGTTGGGCACCTTCAGGAATTTCATGTCATGTCGGTCCCAGTGACATGACTTGAAATTTATTGTATTGTGTTTTAAAATGCAAAAACGACAAGTTTAGCATCAGAAATGCCCTGTTTTCTATTCATTTTTGGATTCCCCCATCCCTTAAAATGGTCAGGTACCAAATTTTATGAAAATTCACAATGTCAATGCAGAGATAATGGATTTTTATTAAAATTAAAATTAAATTCATAATGGCGGCCGTCACTGAAATTTAGTCTATTTTGGGCCAATTTTTGATTGGCAATAACTCAGCAACGAAAAACACTTATAAGCTAAAATTTGGCAGTTTTGTTTATCTTATGGGAATGACAACTGGGCCAAATTTGGTTAAAATCTGAGATGGTTGGTGGGTGTCAAGACCTTTCATATTGTCCTATTTTTATATGGAATGACCCTTTAAGCCGGTTTTCCACTAGGCGAATTTATTCGCGCGAAGCGACTTTTTTCGCCGCTAAGCATGCGCAGTAGTGATATTGCGTCATATCATGCTGAAGTCAGCGATTCGCTTCAGCGAAAAAAAAAGTAGAATTCATTTCTACTTTTTGTGGCGAAGAAAAAAGTCGCAAGCCAATCAGATTGCTCCATTTCATCGTGCTAGCAAGATGTTTTTAAATGATTGATTGATTGATTGATAAGAAGTTTTTAGAAAAGAGGAAAAAAAAAACATTTGAGCAAACCAGCTTTTAGAAAGGAGTGTTTTTGTTGTTTTTGTTTGTTTCAGCTAAACGTTCAAATTTTTTCAAGATTTTTTTCGATGACAACTAACACAACTGCTTTATTATTATATATTTCCCCGTAGGGCGAAATATATGTTAAAACCGGCATTTCCTTCTCCTTCTCCTCCTTCTTTTCGTTCACTTTTATAGCTGCGGTTCAGTATTGAATTTTCACCTAGCCGCCAAAGTAGATAAGAATAGAGGCTAGTCTACAGTGAAGTAGTGCGCCATTTTTTTTCAGTCAGTGCAGATTGTCAGTAGAAGACTTTGCTTTTCCTGCCAGCTTTTAAAATGATTCAAAAAATAAAAGGTTGTTAAATGATGGAAATAATCGTTTTAGTTCAGTGTTGTTATGAAAGGTTTTGTAAAAACTTTTTAATGAACGTGTAAAATACAGAAAAAAATTGTCTTGTTTTTTGTTGATAACAATAATGCTATGGATGATTGGTTGGTAGTTAAATGTTTGGAACAGCAAAACATTGAAGCTGTGATTTCAGTGCAAAGACGAAAATTCATTATCAATACAGGCTGAAGATTTATTTTTATTTTACATCCTGATTTGACAGGATAATGTATATATACAGAATGTATAGCCAAACTGAACTGACACAGCACGCACATGATGTACAGCCACCACAAGGGAAACCTTTTATACGTGGAGAACAAGTAGTTCAACCAATTATGTTAATTCAAAGAGTACATTACAAAAACAGCAAGTAAAAACGTGATGTCGTATATGCAATAAGGTTCCAGAAAACAAATTACGTACAATATTTTTATACACAGGATTGAGACAGATAATAACTTGAAAGAACCTGGTTGAATGTGCTTCCCTGGCCTGGATAGGCTGGATACTATGGATTAATTCCATGATCACGCATACTGTTTTGATACTGTATTATGATATTTTATTTTGTAAAAAGTATACATATAATATTTATACTGTCAACTTTCCTTACACAAACAACAAACATAAATCAAAACACAATCCAACATAAGAATCTGTAAATTAAATCAAACCAGAACTCATATTTCTTTTTTTAGCTTCGTAGTGATTTAGTTATGGATGTGTATTTTCACTACCAAAATCTGTTTGTTTTTTTCATTTGAGATTTACGAAAGTCATTTTTATCACATAGTAAATAATGAGTGTCCACATATTTTTGTGACTGAGATGTTTATTCTGAATACTTGAATTTAATTTTATAAATTGTCACTTTTAAGACCATCTCTTTTTGGAAAATAACTCTTGTCCTAATTTGAAATGCTATACACAGTACAAATTTTGATTGTTTTTGATAGTTATTTGCTGTCTACCCCAAAGTATTTTTAATACTTAGACTGTAGTATTAAAATTAGGTTTGACAATTTTCTTTTCTTCTTTTGTAAACTTGTAAACAAATTTCATTGTATGATGTTGTTAAATAGTTTAATACGAGTTACGAAAAGCTGTGTTCTGTTGAATTACATTGTTTCCCATGATATTACTGTGTAAAAGCATGTCAAGCTTCTGCAGCAATGAAGATCATACGTTTATTATGATGAATTTACCTCATACATATTGATGCAGTTGTTGATATTCAGTTGTTTAAGGGGAAATATTAGTTGCATTTAGGTCTTCCAATTTTTAGCTTTGTCCATAATAACTTCTCATAACTCATAACTTTTTTTAACTCCTCAGCAAAAATTATAAGAGAAACCATGTCACATGACCATGAATATCTTCATTTCATAATAACTTCGAAATAACTTCTTTTGTGGTATTAAATTGAATTCTACCCTGATTAGTATGGACAGCATTTTTATTTGCGTTGATGGTAGTTATACCACTTTTCTTATGGTCTTCTATGTACACACAATAATTGATAAAAGTTTTGCAACTTTGGGGAAATATATAGTCGCATTTTTGCGAATCTTGTTATGTATGAATGATGAACAAGTTTCTTCGCACAGCGCGTATTAGGATATAGGAATTTCATAATGGCGTATTGTTGTTGTTTATTTTATTTCTATTATTTATCCGTTTGAAGTGAGTTTTTCCTGTGTGTGTAAGCCTGTTATCCTATTTTTTAGCTGACTGTTTTATTGGCTTTGTTATTATCGTTTATTAAAGTTAAGTTTTTTGTTAAGCCTTTTTTTCTTCTCCTCTTTTCCCATTAAATGCAAAAGTACTTCTTCTGTGGAATATGTGATCAAATAATTAGGAAAAATTCTAAATCAATTTTTTGTGATTTCTGCAGAACTTGGGTTCATCCAACAAGGTGTAATCTACTAAGTTCTTCCGATTTTGACTCTCTTACCAAATCAAGTGAAGTCTGGTCATGTCTTAAGTGTAAATTCTGAAACCCTCCCCTTTAGTTCTGATAATTTATCTGATTCAAATTTTTTCTCATGCATTAATTCAACATATGCTCCATCTTCCATACCTTCCTGTAATAAGGATGATGAGCTGTTCAATGATAATAATGTAGACTGTAAATATTATCAGTTAGGACCACTCGACCAGAATTCGTCGCTAAAATAATCGTGATTTATTATAAAGAATTGCCTCAATAATTTTATTTTACTCTCCTATTTGAATACATTCGATGACGATCTAGCATAGCAACCGCATAGAAACATAGCTCTAGGGAAAATTCGACACGGTAAATTTTTTTTATTTTTGGGGTGGTGAAACTTTATGCAAAAACAACACTTTTTAGCGTGTCAAAATTTCCCTTTCGGCTTAGTTCTTCAGAAAATGAAGAAAGAAGAAAACGAACAATTTATACATCTTCAGAGGAGTACCGCTTTTCTAGCGATACATTAGCATAAGTTTCAATAATGGTCGTAAAATTAAATTTGTGCTATTGTGTGGCGTATCGACAAAACAATCATTAAAATCATTAACATAACAATACCAAACATTGCAACAATAAACTTTCGGGAAGTACCGAATACTGAACAATTCAAACGAACGAACGGTTATTACATGCTTCACCAGAACATTATATATTTCGTAATTATACGCTCAGTCCTCCCCTTAGCTTAAACTTAGTGTTCTAGAAATGTTTGGTAGTATATCCCTTGACAATTTGCTTGGTAAAAAAAGAAGGCCAACTAAATCCGAGGGTGGTGCGATCGCACCCAAAGCAACCCCCGAATTACGCCACTGCCTACTTATTTTGGGGATCTGGAAATGAAGTCAATCTGAATACGAAAATAACACAAAAAGTCACGGGCACCCTTCAAAGAAATGGCTGCAAATCCGTGAAATGTTTTTTGCCAGCATATAAAGTCGTGAATCCTAAAAAAGCAAAATGTCGCGAAAGTTGCGAGAATTTTTGTTCCCGATCTTTTGTGCCTTTAATACTACGATGAACTTCGTCTGTACCTAGACGAATTCTATTCACATATTCTTGGGCTTCATAGAAAAAACACAATAATTTGTTCTGGACAATTTATATCAACGTGAATGTACTAAGTAAAGAGTCCTAAGTTACAAATTAAATCAGATTGATAATTACTTCTTTCACGATTTTACAATACATTTCTCAATCTTGTATTCTCAAATCAGAAGAAAACGTTATGAATGCACTTCGTCGTGTGGCTGTCATAAAGTAGTATGAAACGCTTTTTATCGCAAGTTTTGGTCAAGTGGTCCTAACTGATTATGATGTCAATTCCTTCCAATCAGATCTCACTCACATTCTTAAACCTAAATCGGGTCTCTCCTTTTTACACTTAAATTGTATATAGTTCCTTATCTTTGCACTTTGATGAAATTAACGATTCCTTAAACCAATTAGGTCATAACTTCATTATTCTAGGTTTTAGTGAAACTAGATCAACTTTTTCTACTCCTGATTTGGAAAACTATACTTCCTACTTTAACCCAGCCTCAGGTAATGCAGGAGGCACTGCATTTTATGTTTCATCCTCTTTAACTTCAGTTCCACGTAATGATCTATCCAACATACTTTTTGAGCCCAAAAATCTTGAGTCAACCTTCATTGAAATTCAAAGATCCAGGCAATCTAATATTGTAGTCGGCTGTTTATATAAACATCCTTTGATGGACATAAAAGATTTTGTCAATGTTTTCCTCAATCCTTTTCTTGAGAAAGTTAGCAAGGAACAAAAACCACTAGTTCTAATGGGAGACTTTAACATTAACCTCTTAAATCATAACAATGATCCAAATGTAAATATATTCTTAGACTCTCTACAATCACACTTTTTATTGCCTCACATAAATATTCCAACTCGTGTAACTCCAACCTCTAAGTCTCTAATTGACAATATTTTTATGTCTCATTCTTTATCAATTAATTCAATCTCTGGAAATCTAACTTCATCTGTTTCTGTTCATCTTCCCCAATTTCTAATAATTTATTATGATGTAATTAAAAACCATTATAAGAATCAAAGCAACTATTATAGAGATTGGAATAAATTGGATACTGTAAGATTTAAAAAAGATTTCACTGACATAGACTGGGATAATTTGTTTTTAAATGTAAATAATGTAAATAATTCTTTTAACCTTTTCTTTGATAAACTTAATGAACTTATTGATAACCATGTTTCAAAACAAAAATTAAGTCGCAAGCAATCAATCAATCAATCAATCAATTTGACATATATTTTGTATAGATTACCATCAATGTACAACGATAGTTTTTTCATCAATGATGCAGATATAACTGAAAAATGGGCAATCTATAATGGAGACCGCCAAAATTAGCAAAGCTAGCAAGCGTGACGGACTCCAAGAACATCACAAAACAACCACGGGACATAACAGCACAGGACAAACTAAAAACAGGCTGAATAACAAAATAAATTACAGTGTAAATGAGTGAAGCAGGTATATAATAGAAAAAAAAAAAAAAAAAAAGATCAAGCAATCAAATAGGAGTTATGAAATGTGGATTTAAGAGTAGATTTCAATTTAAGCAAAGACAAATCTATCAATTTGGAGTCCTTGATTATAGTATGACAAAAGTGCCAAGATAGCATAGACTGGTGACAGATTTGAGGCCAAAACAGGTTCTAACAAGACTGGAGTTAATGAGTCCTCTGGTAGAGGCACGAGTATTGTAAGCGTGAGAGAAATCAACTGCAAATGTGTCGAGTAGGGGTGAGGGGAGTTTAGCATGATACACAGAATGTAAAAAAGTTACATTCTGTATACGAATTAAGTCAGTAAACTTTAATAAACCCAATTTAACAAACAAAGGTTCAACATCAAAGTCTGCAAAACACATTATACGAACAGCACAATTTTGCAGAGATGTGATCCGTCGTACATAAATAGATACAGGTAGACCCCATACTTGTGCACAATAATTCAGGTGTGAATTAAACAGGGCAAAGTAGATTGAAATGAGGGTCTCTCTGGGTACCATGTGTCTAAGTTTACATAAAATTCCATTGGAACGTTTGAGTTTGACCGCCATACTATCAATTTGAGATTTCCAATTCAAGTTAGAATCAATCAAAATTCCAAGGTATTTAATGTGGTTACTAGGAAAAATCCTTTGACCACCGATTGACAATTTAACTTCGAAATCAACAGGCTTTGAGGGGTGTCTAAAGATCAAATATTCAGTTTTACCAGGATTAAGAGCAATTTTGTTGGCATTGTGAGCCAGTGCCAAAGAAACTTGAGAACTAAATTAACTTTTTTGTTAAGAGATTTGAGAGATTTGCTGAAGTGAAGGAGATTCGTGTCATCAGCAAAGTGGTGTACAACAGAAAATTTAATGGCAACATTTAAATCATTACTCTCGTGTGCCAAATAAACGGGGGGGGGGGGGGGGGGGGGGGGTCAAAATAAATGGGGTGGGTTGGAAAATTTCCAAACACCTAATAAGCGGGGGGGGGGTCTTAATTTCCGGGGGGGGGGGGGGGGTTGGAAAATGTGAAAAACATCAATTTTCAATGAAATCAGAAGATTTGTGTTCTTAACGTGTTAATGTTAATAATAACTATATACTATCATGCATGGAACTATGTTTTATATACAAAAAAGTGATAGGGAAACTTTTAAGCAAAATCTGAAGATTATTACTAGTAACAGTTATATACAAGAAGCTATTTTTTTCTTTTCTCTTTTTCTAAACGATAAAACAAGTATCACATGAAAAGTCTTTGTTACTGTAATACATAACTTCAGTACAAGAAAATGAGTGTTAAGAAAAGTATAAGAAACTGAGTTACTAGTAAACACAAAAACATCAGTTACACACATGTCTATCGGTGAAAATAAATAAACGGGGGGGGGGTCTAAATAAGGTCCGGGGGGGTTGGAAAAAAATCGAAAAATTAACAAGCGGGGGGGGCCCGTTTATTTGGCACACGAGAGTAATATACAACAAAAATAATAACGGCCCAAGGACAGAGCCTTGGGGGACACCGTGTCTGACAATACCTATACTAGAAGAAACTCCATTTAATGTAACAAACTGAGTACGGTTAGCAACAAAAGAACAGATCTAAACCATGGATTACAGCTGTTATAAGGAAATCAATTTCTCTCAGAAATTCTTATTACAAAAAATTCATTAACTCTGATAATAAAGCCCAACATACACACTATCATAATCTTTATAAATTTTATCGCAACCGTATAGTTAACCTAATTAGAAACAGTAAAAAAAAATTATTACAATGTTTACTTTCAGAAAAACATTCGAAACAATAAAAAAATCTGGGATGGTATCAATGAAATCCTCAACAAAAAAACTGAACTGAACTGTCCAAGTAATTTGTCTTTAAAAATTGATGGTAAGATAACATCAGATCCAAAAAAAATTTCGTCTATATTCAATGAATACTTCACTTCGATAGCAGATGACATTCGTGGAAACATTAAGCATAGTTCCAAGAATTTTAAAACGTTTTTAAAAAACAGGAATCCTGATTCTTTCTTCTTCTCACCTATCTTGCCTGCTGAAATAACCAAAATCATTACCTCTCTTGACATAACCAAATCAACAGGTCCCAATAGCATCCACAGCTTAATACTAACCAACTTAAATGAAGAAATCTCTTTGATTTTAGCTAAACTATTTAATATGTCTGTCCAAAATGGCGAATTTCCTTCAATCTTGAAATCTGTTACAGTGATTCCTGTCTTCAAACACAAAGGGTCCCCATTGGATGTGTCTAACTACAGACCCATATCCCTTCTCTCAAACGTAGATAAAATATTTGAGAAGATTGTATATCATCGACTTCTGTCTGACAAATTCAAAATTTTGACTAATAAGCAATTTGGATTTAGGAGCAAGCATTCAACTTTACATGCACTTATTAGTTTGACTGAGAACATTCGAAAAAATCTTGACAAAGGTAATTTTTCTTGTGGTATTTTTATAGACCTTCAGAAAGCATTTGATACTGTGGACCATGAAATTCTCTTGAGCAAGTTAAGTCACTATGGAATTAGAGGAATTGCTAACTCCTGGTTCAAATCCTACCTATCAAATCGCTATCAATCTGTATCAGTTTCCAATTTGTTCTCATCCTACTCTTTAATCAAACATGGTGTGCCTCAAGGTTCTGTACTTGGGCCACTATTATTTCTAATCTACATTAATGATCTTGCCAACTCAATCCTTTACTCAACTGTTTTTCATTTTGCTGATGATACTAGTCTTCTTTACTCTAGCCCGAATCTTAAATCTATTAAAAAGCATATAAATATTGACCTCAAACATCTTCTACACTGGCTTAATGCTAACAAAATTTCCCTCAATGCAACTAAAACAGAAGTTATTCTTTTCAGACATAAAAATAAACAGGTTGACTACGATATTAGATTAAAACTAAATGGGAAAAAATTACATTTTACAAACTCTGTTCGCTACTTGGGTGTTATTCTGGACCCCCACCTTAATTGGGAATCCCATTTTAATTATCTCGCCCTAAAGCTAAGAATAACTAATGGTGCACTTTCAATCCTAAGACACTTCTTACCCAAGAATACTTTAATTAATGTGTATCATGCTCTATTTTCATCACATACAAATTACGCTTGTCAAGTCTGGGGTCAAGCACTACCAAAACAACATCGCATTATTAAACTTCAAAAAACTGCTCTTGGCTTAATCACTTTAATCTCATTTTAGACATTCTTCAAAACCACTCCTTTACTCTCTAAAAATTCTCAGGGTTTCTGACTTTATCTTTCCAATTTAATTCTTGTATATGAAATTTTGAACTCTCTTGCTCCTATTGACATTTGTAATCTTTTCAGTCTACATTTTCTTCCAACAGCTCACAACACTTGTGGATCTTCTATCCGCCTTCTCGCCAGACTTTTGATCAGAACATCCATATTTGCTTTGAATTCGATTCATTATCAATGCATTATTTCTTGGAACAACATGCAACACCAGTTGTTACAACATGATCTCTCTTCACTCAGCATTGGTAAATTCAAATCCCATTGTAAAGAAATTCTCTTGAATCAATATTTTCCTTGATTGAAAAGTTTTTGTTATTTTCAGGGTTTTTTTTGTAATTTCTAGTAGTTTTTTTTTTTTTTTTTTTGTGGTTTCCGCATATAATTTGTTGTATTATTTATCATTGGTGGCCATCACTAGATTAGTGTTTTACTATTTGGTGGTCTCCATTAATTATACTGTAATACTACTGTAATTTATAGATTCATTGCATCCTCAACTTTTTATTATTAAAATCTATTTATTTTAGAGCATATTTTAAGAGAGCATATTATAAGTCAAATTATCAAAACTTTGATAATGGAGTGCAATAAAAAACATTCTCAAAAGATTTCAGTCCAATGTGATGAGGATGTACTTCAAGAAAAGGAGATGAGACGGTATGTTCTGCTGTCATGTGTTGCTTGATGCTACACATAAAGTAAATCAAATTACTTTTACCTTCATGCAAGTGTCTATAGCACAGATAATGATGGTAATGTCGAAAAGCTATTGCTGAAAGCTTTTGTTGTGTTTAATTTAATTGAAACTATATTAATGAAATGTCAAATTTTAACATTTTTTAACTTAATGTAACATTTTACAAACTAGAACCCTGGGTTACTAAAGTAATTTTTGTAATGTTTTCTTAGTGCTTTGTCATATGCAGTTGGTATTCCTGAAGAATCTCCTCTTAAAGACATGCCGATCCAATGTCACCAGGATGGAATCCAAGAAAAGGAGATGCTATTGTATGTACTATTGTACTATTGTATGTTGTTTATTCTGGTGCCACATACTGCTCTGATATTCAACACAAGCACAAACTAGAAACCTGACTTACTAAAGATATTTTTGTAAAATTTCCCTAGACCAAAGGAGGGCGTATCTGATTTGCCACATCAAAATGTTCTAGCTGGTATACCTGATGAAAACATACAGCACGATGGTAATGTATATTTATATATTTCCTTTAATCTGAATCCGTGTTTCGTGTTTCTTTATTGGAGGAACATACCAGAGTGGAAAAACCAGTGGAATTTTGCAGAATTACTTTCTGAATGTTATCTAGAAGAATCCATAAAAGAGTGAGATGAGATCATTTTGCCACTAAATCCTGTCAAATTTCTTTAACTTTGAATTTTTTTTAGGGGGAGGGTTGTTTATCTCACTAAGTCCATGCCCTTTACTTATCTGCACAATAATTAATGCAACACAAGACTGACTATTTTTCACATAGAGGACTTTGTAGTTTACAGGAGATCTTTATTTAATAACAGTATCATGCTTTATCTATAACTGTGCAAAAAATGGTCACTGGAATTTCATAATAGCATGAATACATTAAAATTTTGGCTAAAACTGTGGAAACCCTAGGATATTAAAATTAAGTATGAATTCAAAGTCAGTTTATTACTTAACATTGTGCAAGCTGACTTATAGTTTTGTGCCAACTTATACAATTGGAATTTGCTACGCCTGTACAGAAAATAAAATAGTTCCGAAATTGAAAATAAAACGTAAAGCAGGGAAAATAAGAGGTGCTGTAGTAAGGAAATGTAAGGAAATTTATTGAGAATTCAGTTTCATCAACCATTATGTCCTCTTCTATTCTTTAGTGGTAATTAATGCAATTCCAACTGACCATAATAATCTGGATGGCAATCAATATGTCTTTTCCCCAAGAAGTAAAGAAACTCCTCCAGAGCTTGAAAAGGTAATGTCATATATAAAAAGAACAACAGCTCTATTTATGTCTACCATATTTCCTCTAATAAATGCTGCGCTTTATTAATCGCTGCAATTATAACCGATTATTTGTAATAAACATGGCCCTCTGATAAACGAATTCTCATATCTTTCAAAAATGTGAATGTCCCACTAAAATTTCCTGTCTGACATCTTGTACATTCCAATCGCTTAAAAAGGTTTCCTCTTGTTTGACTGGTGCTACTTTATTGAAAGAGGCAATGGATGCTCTGGACTTTTCAAATTTTCGAGTTCTACTTCAGCGAAAGGGAAAGGAAATGTTGTAGAATAGAACAATGACAGTGATATTGATATTTATTGACATTGTATATATGTGAACATGTGTTTTGTTTAAAACATTTTCACAATCTTTTGCAACTTTTCGCAAGAAAAGAAAATGTTGTTTAAAGTCTGTTTTTATCTCATTTTTCAATTTGTAATAATGGCCACTCTCTAATGAACGCCGCCCTCTGTTAAACACCGTATCCAAAAGCTGGAACTTGTAATGAACACCAAGCTGTTTATTAGAGGAAATACAGTATCTATGTCTGAAATGTTTTCTGTTATAAAAAGGCATTTTTTTGTTGTTGATAATAAAGTTTTTGACTAAATGTTTTCTCAGGAATGGTTGCTGCAACTTTATGCTGCAATTTTATGTCAATTGAAAGAAAAAAGGAGAAGAGGAACTCATGAAACAGTATGTTTTATTCTATTACTAATTACTTAGAGATGATCTCATTTTTCATTTGTTAGCTTAAAACTTGTTACTATGCTGATATTGCCTTACTAGATTCCAAGGCAGTGACGCTTGCCGCCCATGTCCAGTCTGCCTAGAGTTTAGGAAAAATATTAATCCCTAAACCCCTAAAATAATTGTCTTTAGGTGGAAAATTTGTTTGATTGCATGGATGTCTTCAACACAGCTCTGCCTTGTGAAGCAACAACTTATGAGAGATTCTGTAATTCTTCTAAACATATTCCTCTTTTTGAAGATAAAAATGATCTGAAAAGATTAATGTATGTATTATAATGTTATTTAATTCTTTTGGAAACGTTATGTTCTCTGGCTTTGCATTTGCAATCTATTGCTTGATTTTAGGAGGACGATCAATGGTAATTTTGCTGCAATGCAAGAAGAAAGATCAAATCTTCAAACATTTTTCTCAAACCCTGCAAAAGTTTTATTTGGTGTAATTATTTTATTCTTTAATATTATCAAAAGTGGTTCAATCACTTCATTTTCTTGGAAATTTAAACTTCTGGTACTACAGAATTAAAATCTCTATGATTATAATTATTTTTTCTAGGCATCGGGGAAATTCAAGGAATCACAATTTGTTACAGAAGGGACCGACTTTCTCTTTTTTGCTGGCAAACACATTGGCGAAGGTAGTTTTGGTGTGGTCTACAAAACATTTGTTGATGTAGGGAAACCACCAGATTCAAAACTTTATCAGAGTGTGGTTAAAAAGGTATGGAGACATCATTTATAGCTTGAATACTATATTCGAGACATATGTTTTCATAATGGGAAAGTTGTTTCGCCATCACATAGAGAGAATTCTCTTCTGTAAAACTGAACTTTACTATAATTCCAGAGCCACCCAAAAGATCTTTCGTTCTTGAAACACGTGCGAGAGCTGGATCATCCATATTTGTTGACACCTTCTTTGGTGATTCACAACGAAGAAACCAAATTGATGTATCAGTTTATGGAGTCAGGAGGTAGAGAAGCTTTGTATTTTGAGATTTGGAAGCACGCATAACTCAGATATTCCATCTTTTTAAAGCCATTTTTGTATTTAGAAATGTCACTGTGGGATGCAGTCTGTATAAACCTTTTCAACTTGTTTTCTATTGACATGAATTTCGTAAAAAGAAGCTTCTACCAAATTGTTCAAGGCGTACTATATTTACACTCCATGGGTCTTCTCCACCAAGACTTGAAAGGTATGTAATTTTTAATCTATATATTGAAATATTACTTAGCTCACCCAATATTGAATTTTGTGCAGCTCATTTGTTCAATAGGATGTGTGAAAAATTAATCTGCGCAAAATCAGAATGTTGTTTTTCTTAGTGTTTTAATATCCAAAGTAAGTGTGGACAAATAATGTTTTAATCATCATCAATCTCAGTATAATTTTAACATGTTGTGTCTTTTTAAACAATTAGAGTTTCTCCAATTATATTTTCATCATCTCTATTGTATTCATCACTGTCTTCATCATCTTCCATCTCATCATCTTCATTGTTCTTTATTTTTTGATTTTCTCAATGTACTTTCGTGTGCTTTTCTTTCTGTTATTACTAAACCTTCTGGTGAATTGTTTCCCATTTTTTCACATACAAAACCAATACTCTGAAATGTTTGAACAGCATTGCTGGCTGAAGAGCCATTTGATAGGCAGCTTTCAGAAGCGTACCCTTCTTCACTAGAGGACACAACAGATTGGGTGATGGAGAGCCATTTTTTGTTATTTTTATTCCATCAGGACTAATAAAAACAATTAAAATATTACTACAGTCTGTTCGAGACTAAGCCCTGACTTCAGAGTAGAACCCATCACTTTTTCCTATCGCTAAAATTTTAGAACTCACTTTATTGAACACGGAATTGGTTCTATTGGTCATTTTTTTGTGTCCTATTTTTTAGTTCTTGGGACTATTTTGGAATGAGATAGAAATGAATCAACTCTATTACCTTTTCCAGTGAGTCTCCATGCGAAATGACAGATGTCGCTAGCGTAACTCTATTATCGTTTCCGGTCTCCATGCAGATTGATAGAATGAGTATCACACGTGATTTATGACAGAATATGCTATTGAATATTGATTGTTGGTGAGGTGAAAACTTTTCACGAAAGCTTGTTGTAGAGGAAACAAAAATGCCGGCCATAAAAATTACGATCTTAAGGATTGACGCGAGTGGCCAATAGCTCACGTCAAGGATTTTTACAGTGTTGTGCGACTCAGAGCCAGGCCTGAACATTCGCTAAATTGCACCATTCCCCTCGCTACACTTTTTTTTAACTTCAGTTAAGGGAAAAACCATGAATTTAGCAACACAAAAATGTGTTGCATGTAAGTTTTCATAAGAATTGAACTAATTTTTCACATTTTTGTTCAAGTTTGGTCATTAAAGTTAAAAATCTGAAATACAAATTATGAAAACAACTGGTCACAATTTTCACAAATTTAACCTTAATAAAAGTTATCTTGAAATTCTCATTTTCTAAAATCCAGAACGAATAACATAGATACCATTAGTTTTAGCAGTGTTGCAAAGCAAATTTTTTAATTAATGTGATTTAATAGCATTAAATTTTTGATCCAGTTGAATTTTTATATTTAGAAGGAAAATTATTTTGTGATGAAATGTGATGTGAAATGAAAACTAGAAGCCATTAGGCTTGAACAATTTCCGCATCAGCCCTTGAGAAAATTGCTTTAGCAGGCCTCGAAATTTCACGGTAACGATCGTTCCGTTACCGCATCGTTACTGTGATAGCATCATCTAGGGAAACGAATTTCAGTTTCTGTAAAGTACCCATTTCTGCTTTATAGAAGATAAAACACTTGAATCACTGAGATGATAACGACATAAATTGAAATAAAATGACAAATCGAATGAAAACAACAACACCCTTTAACTTTAGCAGACTTTAGCAACTTTCGTTCGTCACCCAGCTGGCGCTTTTCGATAACAATCTACGGAAACGATCGTTTCCCAGAACCAAAATGGCGGTACGCAGTCATTAATGAACTACATTGGTAACGATCGTTTCCGTTACTGATATAATACGGAAACAAAGTATAGTTTACGTGAAAGTTTGAAATTTCGAGGCCTGTTTAGGCTAATTTTCAAGATATCTGAATTACTTGTACACTGACTAATAATTTGATTCAGTCTGGAATTCATCAAATTACTCCCTTCTTTAATTTATTCAACTTAATCTTGACAGCTTTGCAATTTACAATGATGTTTCGGGGCCAGAAAAACAGATCACCAATATCTTGCGCATGATGTTTATTCAGGAAAATTGAAGATTTTTCGAAATTTGGTCCAAATTTGGCCCAAATTGTTCAATTTTAGTCAAGTCTCACAATGTGACTGCCAGAATTGAAATCAGCACCTTTCAAATGTAATCCATGCAAAATTTCATGAAATTTGAAGAACTTTCAAAATTTGGTCCAAATTTATTCCAAATTTGGCCCAAATTTTCCAATTTTAGTCAATTCTGACAAAATGACTGTCAAATTTGAAATCAGCACCTTTCAATTGTAATACATGCAAAATTTCATGGAATTTGAAGAACTTTCGAAATTTGGTCCAAATTGTCCAATTTTAGTCAAATCTGACAAAATGATTGCCCGAATTGAAATCAGCACCTTTCAAATGTAATCCATGCAAAATTTCATGAAATTTGAAGAACTTTCGAAGTTTGGTCCAAATTTGGCCCAAATTGTCCAATTTTAGTCAATTCTGACAAAATGACTGTCAAATTTGAAATCAGCACCTTTCAAATGTAATCCATGCAAAATTTCATGAAATTTGAAGAACTTCGAAATTTGGTCCAAATTTGGCCCAAATTGTCCAATTTTAGTCAAGTCTGACAAAATGACCGTCAACTTCTAAATCAGCACCTTGTCTAAATTGCCCAATTTTAGTCAAACCTGTCCTAAGTTCCTAGCATAGGTCAGTCATTAACAATTCTGAATAAACAAACAATCCGAAATCCGAACGGACTTTCCGAAAACGACGAAAAACTGTGACAGAGATAGATAGATGGAATGTGTAAACCAAACAATTTCCTACGCTATAAGCGCAGAAATTGAATAATGTCTATTAACTCGAAGCAAAAATCTGAGCTCTATGCATAAATATTGTATTTTAAAGGGAAATTAAGCCTTTATCAAAAACTTTTTATATTAGCTGCAGAAAGGTCTCATTAATCTTCTGTGACCATTAAAAATTATTTTAAATGATAATTATACTCAGTTTTTGTTATTTAGTATCTAACAACGGATGCCATTGCAGTGCTCTGAGATGGAAATTTTGACGTCACAGCGCGATTGCTGTTTTTGTAAAGATGACATAAACTGCAATATTTTGTTTTTGTTGATGAAAGTTATTAAGTTCTTCGTGATATAAAACCTTTATTAAAAAGTATTACGTTTTAGATTTATGGCAGGTATACGTGCGTAAGCGAGTTTTTAAACAATGTGTATATTTTGGATGTATAAAAAATGAAATCTTCGGTAATGACTGTTTACATTTTTCTTGAATCGTTGCTGATAAACTTATTTTACATTTATGTTGATGAATGATAAATATTTGCGTGTTAATGTTGTTTTTCTACCTTTTCTCGCATCTTTAGAACATAGACGTAAAAAACATGCCATCATGTACTGCCTACGTCTGATATTTCTGCAAATGAAATTCGCTCTGTGACGTCATGATATTTATAACGAAAGCTGTAATGGCGATTTAACTAAGTTGTTTTTTTAGCAGTTTTTTTCATTTGGAATACCTTTTATACATAAAAAGGTGTTCCTGTAGGATAAATGAAGTATTTCATGCTCAAAATCAGAAAAGAAATTTTAAGGCTTAATTTCCCTTTAAGAGCCGCCACTATTTAAATTGGTATAAGCACTTATTTGAGCTAAACCAATCACATTCTTGACTTCATTTTTATGCTGTGGTTTCAATTTTTTTGCTTTATGCAGTATGGGAATAGCTGCAGGAAAGAAAAAAGTATTTCACTTTCAAAAGTATATTCAGATTTAACATAAATAGGTGGTACACACTGTTAATTAATTCACTTATTTAAATATCCTTGTACCTGAACTTTAGACTAGGTAAGCCAATTTAGACTAGGTAAGCCAATTTATTAAGACCAATCTAGAAGTTGTTCACAGGCCATGAGGTTTCTAGTTATCCTAAAGAAAATTACTGTTTGATTTTAGCAAAGAACATTATTGTCATGAAAGGCTTTCAGCATGTGAAGATATGTGACTGGGAATTTCTTACTAAAAGCCAACTTGGAACTAAAGCAGGAACAGATGGTTATCGACCACCAGAAGTAAGTGTTGCACTAGCAGTTATCTTTTGAACAGTCATTGTTGATTTCTTTTTCCTATTTCCTGATTTACATTCAAAGTTTTGATATGTTTTAATGTTTTATTTTTCCTAACGATTTTGGAGCAAATTTCTGTCTCAGTTTTTGTTAAGTTGTTTATGTTTGTTATCTTTCATTGAAATAATAACAAAATTTTATTTTACGTGGGGAAATGAAAGAGGTTCTTCAATAATGATTCTTTTAATATAATACAGTTTGACCATTCTGTATTTCCGAAAAATTTAACAATTTCATTGTAAATCCTAGTTATATCATCAATTTTTTTAGGTTGTCCTTAAAAAAGAGAATAATTCAAAAGCCGGAGAAGTCTATACTTGTGGTTTGATAATAGCTGAGTTGTTTGGAATTCCTATTGGCTCTTCCAGATATTTGAACATCAAAGTTACATGGGAACAAAGAACTGACATAGTTTGTTTTACTTATTTATTTTTATTTTGAACTTTGGGGTATGCTAATTTTTATGTTATCACATGGTTGGTGGAAATTAGAAAATGACATTTTTAGGAAATTAACCTGAAATTCGGTACTAATCAACCAACAATGAACTTCATTTTATTTAGTATATCTTATTATACTAATTCGCGATTGTGTGTCACACTTTTATTTTAGAGAGTGATAAATTTTGTTGAATTTTAAGGTCAAAATCTTCTTAATCATGGTCATTTTTTTCGTTAGGCCATGCGTTTTTTTACGATTATTATATAGTAGCAAGTGCCGTGACGTCAGTTTTCTAATCTATCATGGGGAATCATTGCATTGCACCCCTAATCGAACGCGACATTTTTGGGGAAATATCTTGAGAACCAATAGGGAAAACTGACGTTTTTTAGGGTCCACGATACGGGTGATGGGGTGACACAAAATTTGCGCCTAAATTATTTTTGGTATTGCGGCTATGACGTCATCAAAATCTTTAACCGACGATATCTCTGTAACGGTTGGTCGTAGCGAAACGATCCCATACACTTTTTTGATCAGTTTTTCGAGCTCTACAACATGGGTACACTTTTGAGCTGCGATTCTATGATTTATTTTTTCGTCACGGGGTATGTACATGGGAATGGTGGATTTGGCCTATTGTTTTCGAAGTTAAGTTTGGTAAAAAATTTTACCCGGGTTACTAGTATTTCAATCATCTTGTGATCATCATCAGCTAAAATGAATTTACAAACAAGTTTAAAAACTGTTCAGATAAAAACCATCATCTATATCACACTATCCTCATTAATTGCAATGTAAGACTGAAGGATGAAAACACATCAAACTAGACAATCGAAAGAAATGTCAAGCAAATTGGTCAGTCCCCTAGTGATCACAATTTAATTGTTACCTTTCGACTGCAGTATTCGTCCTTTTTGTTTAAACTAGGTTGTATTGCTTTAATTGCTAGAGCTTCCAAAGTGAAAAGGTGTGACATAGATCTTTTAGAAATGGTAATTATTTCAACATTCTCCATTGTTACTTCCACACCGCATTTATTACGAAAATGTGTTTCCACTGGCTTTGAACTAGCGTGTTCCTTGATACGGGTAATAAAATGTTGGCTTGTCTGACCAACATAGGACGTGTCACAGCATGGACATAATATGGTAAACTACTCCGCTTTTCAAGTGATTCTCCACAAGGGCTTTTAATGATGGCAATAAAGATTTCAGTTTTCATAACGTGAAGATGATTTTAGATAGTGCGTTGATTTGTTTGAGAGATTCCTGGAAATTTTCAGACACTTTCCCTGGTACTGTACGAACACCAATTTCTCTTTCTTGGTTTCTTCTTCATCATCAGGTATCACGGTAACTGGTTGTACGATCTTTTCAATGGTTTTCTTTATTATTGGGTCTCAAAAATGTGAGGGATATTAATTACATTCCAGCAACTTTTTTGCCTTGACGAGACTAGTGTGAAAATTGTTCCAAGAACTGCATGAATGGCATATACGATGAACTGACCCTGAAATGGCAGATCGTTAATACTTCAATGGACATGAAAGTTCTGACAAATTTAAAATTTCTTGTCATGAAAAAACATCAATTAAATTTCAACCGACCATGTGATTAACTAGAAATAACATGAAAAAAGTTTTGTAAGAGTTTAAAAAACAGCCTTGAAATCCATGTTATTACCATTACAAATTTTTTTATGTTAAATTTAAATTGCATTCATCCAGTTTAATATAATACAGGATGAATGAATTTTCTGTACCAGCACTTCAAATGACAAACGTAAACAACTTTGTAACTTCAATAGCTATGTAATTCAATTATAGAAATGTTGCATTGAACGTTACTCTAAAGAATTAGCAGCTTTGTTCGAACGTATGACAAAGGTATAGTTATTTAAATCAGTGTCACTTCTCGAATCATTATAATTTGATAATTAGTCTATCAAACAAAGTAGTTGTTTGTTTGGAAAAAGTGGTTTCTATTATTTTCTATTCAAATTAGTGAAATTGAGTATCAAAAAATAAGAATAAATAAATTAGCTGAGAATTTGTTTCTTCCTTTAAGATACCAGGTGCTCCAAAAAAAGGTGTTTGAAAAGGCATTTCTCAAAAACTGCAAGGTTTTTCGTCGTAAACTTAATTTTAATATAAAGAGAATAATCTTAACTTTAGTTTAGGTACCTCATACAATAAATTTTGGTTAATTTGTTAGAGAGATATGAGGGAAAAACTTTCTTGTCAATTTTCGAAAAACATCAGAACCAAATTTATTGTATGATGCATTGAAATTTAAGTCAAGCAATTCTGTTTACATTAAAATTAGAAACTTTGTAGTTTTTGAGAAATGTCTTTTCAAAGACCTGGACTTTTTTTCATGCACTCGGTATTGTTACCTTCAGCATGATAATGAGGTTATTTTTAACTATGTTATAGTGGTGATCTCACTTCAGTTTTTTTATTTGCAGTTCCATCCTTCCCACCGTCCAACCATTGACTTGGTGCATTCGGAAATGCAACAAATATATAATCGCACAACTGATACGCAGCTTTTATATCCTCCCTTCGAAGTTATCAAATGGAAAGATGAAGACGAGAAGATCTATTTTGATTGGTGAGAAATTTTAGACACAAGCTAAATCAAAAGCAGTGCTGTAGCCACCACCCCCAAAAAAAATGTTTTCAAAACTGGTTGATGAAAAGAAAAAATAAGTATCTTGTATCCATAATGCCATAATGCCATATCTACAACCTGAAGATGGATTATTCTGAAAAGCTTTGTTAGAAAAAATATAATGTTGATATTTTTGAAAACCTTTTATTGAAGAAAAAATAAGTATTTTCTTGTAAAAATCAAATATGTGCGTAGACAAAAAGACCTATTTAATGAATGTTTACTTCTCTTGTTCACCTTTTCATCTGCTCCGTAACCCAAAACTCTCACATCACATTAGAAAAATCACACCAGGTTGCCCCTAAATATGAAATTCATTGTTACGCTGGAAAGATAATTTCATCTAAATGAAATTGATTTGGACTGTAACAAGCTTTCATGTGGAGATTACTAGAAAAAGATGATAAAGAGTTGTTGGAATTGCTGACCGAGCACCTCATGTATGATGTTCATTCACCAAGTTTTGCCTTGTTTCTTGATAGGTTGGATAAAATGATCCCAAATGGTCTCTGAATCGTAATTTGTGGAAATGCATCAAAAGAAAGGCAGCACCATAACTGTTTTCTCTTTTAGTTAATGTTATATTTTGTACTTTAAGTTTCGCACGATAAAAAGTGGATCCGTTATGGTATGAAATAGTAGATCCAGATCTGTCATTAAACACGCATACACAATTTTTTTTATAATGGTGAATATTTTTATCAATTTTGAGTAACTTGTTCTTGTTTATATTTTATTATATGTAACATTTGTTTAATGTTCAAACCTTGTAGCTTGTTGAATTGTAATGTAACATCCTAAGCTTGAGTGAATCTTAAGTTTAGAATGCAAAATTTTATTTTATTTTGTGTTTTTGTAAAACTACTTTTAAAGAAAAAGGTCGTAAGGTATATTATTTTGTTTTGATTTTCCAGATATTTTTTTTTTGTTAACAGCTCATCAAAATTATGTTACAATATTGATAGGCAAACCATATTGGACTATTTGTTAATAAATCTCTTTCAGTGGGCAAATCTATTAAAAAATCACTGTAAAGGAGTACATTTCTATAGAAAGATACAAAGTATTTTAATGAAAATACTCTTTGTTGCAGTGACTTTTTGACATGTTGGCTCAGGAGATCAATATTGATTGATTTTGAATAGATTTTTGGTTTGATGCTTTAACTTTGCTTTCAGTTATTGGTGATGATAAATAAAAGTTTTTTCATTTGCAGTCTGGTGCAGTTATCTTCCTTTCGTTATTATTATTATTTAAAGCATGGTATAATACCAATCATTTTTTACTGATCTGAAAAGGTTCAATCTCCTATCAAGGAGTTTCTTAAAAGAGGTGTATTAACTTCGTAAGCCAGTCACTTGTTTGTTGTATACTCATTTGCGGACTAAAGAAACAAAGCTGTTCTAGTTTCCATGTTTAGCTGTTATTTTAGTTGTGCTTTTTTCCTAAATTCGGTCCAATTTTTCTCACTAATCTCGTAAGTTGTGAACTATCCATGACTTCATAAGTTAACAATTGCCACCCATTAAAGGGAAACAGATAAAAGGGTTCACCTTTGCATATTGAGGAGGATTCAAATAGCCGCTTGAATTATCTTGTTGGTGAAAAATATATATTTCAATATTTTCTACTGTGTCTGTTACAGTTAAAAATAAACAAGTGATATTATTCGTAATGTGTGATGTGAATGATGAAAAGTTATCTGCCGAGCAGATGCTCACAAAAGTTAATACAAAAAAATTGTAAGTGAACACATTTTCTGTATAAATTCTTTTAGTTGACTAGTTGCTATGTATCTCCCCACCCCCCTTGTTATTTCATATGAATCATCACTGATAATAAATCATGAATTTCAACAAAAATTTCGAGTTAGAAGGCAAATTAATCTATAGCAACAGTACCTGTTTTAACAGGCAACCCCTAAGTTATTAACTGTGAAATTTTCATTTCTACTAATGTTTAAGTATGTTGATGTGTAAGTGTTATGCTTCTGTGTTTACAGGATTGGAAGTAACTGTATGAAATGTAAGGAGACAATGGCGATGGTTATTGTCCGAGCCCATGATCCTCTTTGCAGGTAGACAAATTGGATAAATATTGTGCTTTCCATTATGATAATTAGCCAGTTTGCATTGTTTGTGTAAATTTTTAGGGATTGCTTTCTGGCTTACGCAACACATAAGTTCCGTTCCACACTTGGTAAAGCAAGACTGATCCAAGCCAATGACAAGGTGTTGTGTATATACGTAATTAGTTTGTTGTTATTCTTATAAAATTTATCTATTAATATTTCGTTTTCTATTTTGTCGGCAATGCTGTCACTGCCAGTTAGCTTGAAGCCATTACATGAAGCCATTGCATTCTCTATCATGATGCGCCCTTGAATTATTGCTGTTCAGTATTTTACTGTACACTGCTTTTGATTAAAAAATAAAAAATTGTGCCACTCCTTTATGAGTCTTCGTTGGTTTTTAAAAGGTGGTGTACAAGCTAATTGTTCCTCCCGTACTTCCTCGTGTTATAAAGGTCTTGTATTGTCTTTTTTGTAGGTACTGCTTGCTCTTTCAACTGGACACTCCTCCACAGCAATGCTTCATTTGGTTCATGAGGCAAGTTGTTTCTACTAGGGTTTTTTACATAGCTGACAAGTACCATAAAGGGTTTATTAAGGTTTTAAATATGAAAGAGACAATTTTCGATGGAGGAGGGACTCTATACGTTTAGGCTTAAGTATTGACGTTAACTTTCTTTTTATGATCAGGCTCTGAGTAAGAATGCACACAAGCGACTGAAGTTCTCTCCTGCAGTTATCTTTGTTGATGGTGAGTTCCATGTTCTGCTGATCTTGGTGACTTGGTGACACCGAGCTATGCTTTGCGTATTTCATTTTTGGGGGGATTTGCAAGAACATTGGTCTAAAAGTAACATACCGAGTGGGCAAAATCTTCGAGTTGTCACTGCGATGAAGAGTTTTTTTGTTGAAATAGTGTGTATAGAAATGCACTCATTTGCAGTGATTTTTCAACGAATTTATCCATAGTTAAGGCTGGAGCTTTCACTAATAGAACCCGACTTTCAAATTCTTATTTTCTGATTGTCAATTTTGTTTTTTGTTCCTGCTCCAATTTTCATCAATGGTTCATCGGATCTGCGTTGTTTTCTTGTGGATTTGCACATTTAGAAATAACCATGAAAAGAATGAATACACATGACTCCATATTGTTTTTCAGAACACGCAACGTTGCCTGATAACGCACCATATGATTTCTCATCCATACAAAGGACTTGTGAAGGTTATGGGTATCCCTTCTATAGAATACCAATTTACCAGGTATCAATCCATCCATGTCAGATTTTAGAAACGTTTGCGAAAAAGAAAAACCTGGAAATGTATTGTTTTCTCTATCGAATTTTATTTGCAGTTAACCCATTTATTATGCAGAAGCGGATCTAGAATTGTTTTCACTGACAGGAGGAGAGTGTTTTTCAAAAGGATTTTGAATGTTCTCTTCCATTGTGGCTTATACCGTCAAATTTCTGCTGCATTCGTCACTGATATGTGCATCTGTTTGTAATAAGTCGTTTAATCCCTCCACTTGGTGCATCATTGATTGTGTTTTGATTTCTTTAGAATTTCGAGAACCATACCGATGAAACATTGAACAAACAAAAGTTTGGTGATGTCTTTAATTCCATAAAAACTCTCAGTGCGAAAACAGAATTCATCTCGCGAATCAGGTGAGCGTCAAAGCGAATATGTACATTAATGATGTGTCTATTTAAAATGAGTTATGGTTGAATAACTTTTTTGGTTTCTTGTGAAAAAGTCTGGAATGGAGGCATTTGAGAATAGTCAAATTTATAATTTTCTTAACAAATGATGTAACGTTTATAACATTGAAATTCTCAAGGTGCCTCCCCCATAAAGCAAAGAGGATGATGTTCTGTCAACAAAATACATTCAACTAATATCAAGGCAATTGATGGTAGACTAGTATCTCAGTCAAGCATATTTCATCATTCGTTCATTTCGTTCAACTATTATTGTTCTTATCACAGTCACTCCAATTTCCTGTGTTGACTCTTTTCAATTTTGATTTCTACAGGGTTTCGTTAATAGTGAGTACTGCTGTTCAGATGGGTTTTCCAAAGGTATGTTTCCTTGCTTCAAAGTGTTTCCAAAGGTATGTTTCCTTGCTTCAAAGTGTGATCAAAGATTTATATGCGGGCTTGTTGTTGAGAGGATTATAATGAATTTTGTTAAACACACCCCAGCAGGCAAAGTCATCAAAAAGTCACTGCGATAAAGATCATTTCTTATTGAAACTGTGTGTATATTTCTATAGAAATACACTCCTTCGCAGTGATTTTTCAACACATTTGCCAGCTTCGATAGTTTTAAACATGTGAAATGGAGATTGATGCAATGATACTTAGAAGTTTTATTTCACTCGAAGTAGAACAATGCAATGTTTAATGTTTTTATTTGAATTGTAACATGTTCATAATACGAACGAATACACTGCCAGTCTTTTACAGGGCAGTGACTACTTAAAACCTCACAGATTGCACTTTAACTAATTTTCAATCCAATAATTTGATTCTAATCCACCAGTTGAAATTACACACAATAGTTTTATAGTACTAAAATAATACTAAATTATAAAATCCTAGGCTAAAGTAAACCAGCGGGGAAATCTGTTGACAGTCACTGCGAAGGAGTGCATTTCTATAGAAATATACAGTCAATTTCAATTAAAATGCTCTTCATCGCAGTGGTTTTTTGGCAATTTTACCCACTGAGAAACTGTAATTTATGGAAAGTATAAGTTTTTTCAACGTATTGCAGATTATGATTGGTGAGAATGCAACTACGCTATCAATCAAGCTGCTCTGCAATGTTGCTCAAGGAAGAGGTGCAACCATACCACAAGATATTGTATGTTATTGAATGGTATTGCATGTTTTTGTGAATTCAAAGTTACATTATAAGGTTTCTCAGTTATTTCTGAAGTCCAAGATATCCCTTAACCATGAAGTGTATAAAGGGAATCACCATTCCTCAACTTTCATTGTGACGTTTTTCTTCAGGGTGTTGCTGATAACAGATTTCAAAATATTACAATTGTTCGACCAATGAGGTAACAATATTACAATTGTTTGACCAATAAGGTAGAGCTTAGCTGACGCCATCCACCTTTCATCACAAGCTTTAGTTGTGGATAGTCTTTCTACCTTTAATTTTATTTCTATTTAAGGGAGTTCAGTTCAAAAGAAGTGGCGTTATATAACCGCCTTAACGATATTCATGTTCACCCAGTACGAAATATTGAAACTATGGTGCGTATTTCTCGTAACTGTAAACTCATAACTTGTCTGCATACCACAAGTGATCGATTGAACGCCCCTGTGTTTATGTGGGCGTTATTGATATTTTGGGCGTTATTAAGTGTGAGAGTACCTTTTCGATTTCCTTTCACCTACCGAATTCTGACCAACTTCCTTTGTGGTGTAAACTTAACACCTCATAGTCAAACGTTGTGAAGAAGATCTTTTTACCATACTGCTTAACTTCTACGGAAATGGTGTGTTCTGAAGATTTTCTCGTGTCATAACTGAGTACTTTCTTTAAGTGTGGCATTTATTTGTACTGTACAACTGATTATACTGATGTAATGGGTTATTACGAATGGTGTATACTCTCATTTCAGCAAACCAAAACATCAAGCCTACAACGACAAACAGAAGAATTTCTTGTTGGATTGCAGGTTCGTCAAAATAATTTTGTAGTAAAATAGAATAGATCTACTGGTTCGGTTTGTACCTTCTTTTTTTTTATGTAGATCCAGTTTTGATTTAACTTTAGAATTTTTTTAAGTTGTTTTATACACTTGACTAAACACATGTGGTGAAGTAAAATATTTCGAATTTTTCTTCCAGTTTATCCTGCTCCTGTTTTTACCACTACTATTACTCCATGATTTTTCTCGTGCAATGTTTGCAAGAACTCGTTACCCATTCCGAAAGTTCAACAATTTCATAAGGCTAAAGAAAAATGATTGCAAGATGCTAATTTCGAATTTGCCAGTCATTTTTTTAAATTTGTCCAAACTTGGACTGAATACCCCAATTTTTAAATGCACTGTAACAATGCCGAAAACAATCATGTAATTGTGAAATGTACAGAAATTTGAAAATTAAAATTCTTCTAGGACTGTTTTCTTTGGCAGTGTTAAAAATAAATAAATGTAAATTCAGATGTTATTAAACAATTCTCTACCCTCTTTATGACGTAACGTGTTCTGTTACTGCTTTAGACTGACTTCCCATCAACCGTGAACACAGTCTTCAGGTGAGGATTCATTTCTCATTGGTCAAAAGGAATATTTAGAAGGGCCTTTGCTTTAATTGTTGTGTTGAACCAAATGATTGTTTTTCTTGTTTTCATTCTAACAAAGCGCGCATGCGCGAACTATCAGTAGTAACCCAAGTTTCTGTTTGTTTCGGTTATTGATTAGTAAGAGTTTCATTAAGTAACCATGGTAACTATCCTAAGTTCTTTTCAACATTTCATGTATTGATTGTAAAAGATGGTGGAGGTAATTAATGCTGGAAGAAGGAAAAAGACGACTAACGGTTGAAAATTCTATATTTGTGCAACAGATGAGTTGGTGTAGAAGACAACGAGCCAGTTTTCTTATGTATTACATAAAAAAGCTTTCTTCAAGATAAACGAAACTATAATAAGGGAAATTCAAAAAATTCTCCGTTTTCCAACGGAATTTCTGTTGTCAACTCAAAAACGCTGTTCTAAAAGGACCAAATTTGGGACTGGTGGAATTGGGACCGATAAAGCAATTCTCATTTGCGTTGATAAACACTTCCTTAAATTGAATCACGTTGGAGATCTATTGATTACTTTCATAGGACTGGTGACAAGATTAGTTTTAACGAAGATATGCTTTCCACCGACAAACGTTGTGTTCTGTGTGAGGTATGCTGCAAGTCTTCACTCTGTTGGTTGACAACATTTCTGCCGGAGAGTGCAGTTTGTTTGTTTCACACTTCGTGGTCAACATCATTAATTGTCTTATTTTGTTCATCTATGAACTCCTACTACAAATTTTTAAGAAGCAAGCTTCACATCAATACTCAAATTAGAGTGTAAAATAATGTTTCTTTTGATACAAGAATAGCTTATTAATCTGTAAAGGAAATGTTGAGTTAGAAAAAAGATGTATGAAAATGTAACAGACTTACAGATGGCATGTATTTGGCGAATGGTTTTTCATCATCATCGGCAATATTTTTTTAAGAACCCCTAAGAGCCTTTAAGATGTAATGATCTATAGTTTGTGTATAGTGTTATATGCTTCGTGTTTTTTGTAAGCGAATGTTATAGTGTTCGTGATATAGTGATTCGAGTATCTTATAGTGTTCATGATTTAGTGATTCGAGTACGCTAGTGTTCATGATATAGTGATTCGAATACGCTGGTGTTCATGATATAGTGATTCGAGTACACTATGATTTTGACGTCGGTTCGTCTCCCCTTCACTCTACAACCCGGAAATATTAAAATGCCAAATAGTACAATAAAATTCGCTTGGCCGTCACATTGGTTGTTTCCTTGTAGGGTCCACTGATTCGTCAACCTGTCGACAAAGGTGACGTCACAACTTGTAGCACTTCCGGTAAAGTTTCCTTGATTTTCCAAATTTTTCGAGAAGAGATAAGATAAGATTAAAAAGACTTCTTTCATTATGAAGAATTGGTACCCTTCTAATCCCTCTCCAATTATGATTTATTGATGGGAATTCTCACATTGACTTTTTTTTCTTACATGAAGCTTGTTGCGGCTCTAGTGACGAATGTACTGGCGGCAAGTTCAGGTAAGTATCTCTTATCTCATCTGTTCACTCAACTCTCAACCTTTCTTGTGGACGTGGAATGTTCAACGTTAGTGTGAGGTTAGCGCATGGTCTCTTGATATCGAGCTGCGGAGCATGCGCAAATTCCGTCCCTGAAAACGCGGGACAATTTTGGAAATTATTTTTCGAAACGCAGCTGCTTCAACTGTGAGTTTACTATCTAATAAATCTCTTGGATTTAGAATGACATCTGATGACGTCAGAAGTTATCTATGCTATGGTGAGTCTATGACGTCATAGTGTTTTTTTTTCTTTGCTTTTGAAAAAACATTCCTGATAACTTGAATCTGGAATTTATTGAGAGTCCTGCATCAGCATGAAGTGAACACTTAAAGGGGAACTAAACTGAAAAAATTACAAGTTCATTTTTTTGCCCTATTTGAAACAGCTTTAAAAATGATGAAAGTCAGTTTTTGAATTTTCAAAAAATCTTTTTTCGTTCCCGGGATATTGTCATTTAAGGATAGTCCATACCCTCAGAGGTGAATTTTTTTGAAAAAAAATTTTTTTCAATATTTCCTTTCAATTTTTTATTTAAAAACAGATTCTGCAATCAGAATTTTAAAATTCCAAATAATTATGGAGTTATTAGCAAAAACCAAAAGGCAAAAAAATCTTTGTTTACACAAGTAATTAACTTTGATTTTTGTATCAAAGAGAATATACGCACATACTTGACGCCATACATACTTTTTCGGCTTTGTTTACTTTTCGTATTCAATATTTTGCTTTATTATCGTTAAAAATAAAACCAGGTGGTTTTCTTTATAATTATACACACTATCATTATTCAATGAGAGAGTTTTCTACCTTTTTAACTTTTCATACATTCCAACATCTCACATTCACAATAGAATTTGATCGCTATTCAATTTTGTTTACACAAGCGATGGAAGAAGAAAAAATCTTTAAATGCGATTTTCTCTGAAAGTAATTTTAGCTTGATGACCAACATTTAAAGAGTTCCAACTCCCCTTGTGAACGAGATATAACCATGCGTTTTTTTTCATTTTGTTCAGTTGGCCTTTGCGCAAAAATGTTTGCCACATATTTTGAAAAGAATCAAAATTCGCCCCGTGAGGGAGAGTTGAAGTTAAAGAATCAACGTTTTTATAGGGTCATGAACAAAAAGCTTTATATTTTTGGAAGTAATGAGTTTTAAAAAAAACTGTGGCAAACTTTTTTCGACAAATGATCATGGATTTCAAAAGTGCAATTTGTTTGAAAAAAAAGTGTAATGGAGGGGAGTTGGAACTTTTTAATTCAATGCGTTCTAAATTTTACTTTTTTTCTTCTAATTCCTGTCCTTTTCATTTTTAATAAACAAAATATGGCTCATTAGACAGATAATTAAAAAAGGATTCAGAAAATATATACTTTTGATAAGAAAAAATCAACACATTTCAAATTATCAGGGAAAAACTGAAATCATGCTTAGGAGGGTATGGACTATCCTTAAAGTTTTTCCTCAAAACTTGATCTCCATGGCAACGTGACATCACAATGTTCAAGAAGAAATTGCTGACATACAAATATGTAAATAACTCAAGAAATATAAGTGATGCACTGCTTAAATTTTGTATGTATAGTGACAAACCCGTACAGGTATCAAGTCACTAAAAATAATTGTTGCCATAGTTACCCTGGCTTGTTTCCAGGCCTTTTCTGTTTTTTGCTGACAAAGCTACAAATGGAGATCTACTCAGGTAAGGGAAACGAAATTTTAGAAAATGGGACAGTTTTCACTGGGCATAAAAGTTAAAGTGAAATTCATCATAGTAATAGTTTTGGATGATGTTATTGTAGCTTTGTCAGCAAAAATTGACAGAGAGCTGGAACTGAGTCGGGGTAACAGTGGCAATAAATTTCTTTGCTGTTTTCACAACTGCAGTTATTTACCACTCTACATGCAATGTTCTAACAATAAATCATTAAAACATTCTGAGTTATTCACATATTTATATGTCAGCAATATCTTCTTGAACGTTGTGATGTCACGTTGCCATGGAGATCATGTTTCGGGAAAAAACTTTAAACGGCAATATCTCAAGAACGAAAAAAGATTTTTTGAAAATTCAAAAACTGACTTTCATCATTTTTAAAGCTGTTTCAAATAGGGCAAAAAAATGAACTTGTAATTTTTTTAGTTTAGTTCTCCTTTAAAACTACTAATTGTTCGAGTTACTGAAATTTCGAGTTACTGAAATTGTTCGAGTTACTGAAATTTCGAGTTACTGAAATTTCGAGTTACTGAAATTTCGAGTTATCTACATTCCTGTTTCATTTAGGATGTGATCTGACATTTAAAGACATGGTGAGTGTCTCTATGCATTCCTTAGATGTAACGGCCGTTCATTTGTCTCTGTTGTTGGGGGGGAGTTTTGCAACGAGTCCTTACAATTATAGTTTATAAAATAAGTCGATTTTTATAAATTTCAACAAATTTCGCGCGAGTAGCGAAATACCCATGTGTACACTGACGGAAATAAAAACTTTTTCTACGCCCGCTTGATAACACATATTGATTGAATGGATTTTTTTGCACCCGGGTACGCAACTTGGTTGAATGGGAATGCAGTATTAATCGAATAATATTTGGAACTTCTGCATTTCAATTGCGCCCTATGGCTTACAAGCTGCTTGAAGGCAAAAAGACCACGTATCAATTAGGGCGCTGGTAGGCGTAGTGATCTTCTATTGTTTCTTTCAGGGGTATCGTGTTGATTTGTTACCGTATAATGTATTAGACGCCATTTCTTCTGATATAAAGAGGTAATACATATTCTGTATTGGTGATGAGGAACGGTTCCATTACTTTAAGGGCAGAAACTTTCGCGTGTCAAAAAAATTCCAAATTTCGCGTGATAAAACTTTCGCAAATGAGCAAACAAAACCCGATTGTTTTTAATTTTTATAATTTTTCTTTGTTTGTTTAAAGTAAAAGTAAAAAACTATAACTAATGTTTTTTCAATTCTTCGAATTCAATTTTTCGAAACCACTCAGAGCCGGTTTCGCCGTCTTCACCAATGTACAGCTGAAGTTTGCTACCGCATAGCAAACATAGCATTTTTTTTCAAGTGAAAAAACTTTCGCGTTTTTGAAATTATCTATGATTTCGCGTGATAAACTTTCTCGTTTTGCTGTTTTGAAATTTCCAAAGGCATAAACTTTCGCGAAAATGGGTAAAAAACGCGAAAGTTCCTGCCTGCGATAGTCTCTTCCCTTTATTGATATGAATTTGAAAAGGATTGATGTGTTGGCTTTTCTTTTCAGAGATAAATTGAAAGAATCGATTCAAGACTTCCTGTTGGAGTAAATTCGAAAATGTTTCAGAGATGACCGTGCGGAATCGTGGAAAGAAAATGAACGTGCATTATCAAAAACGTTGATGAAATGCTTGGTGTGATGATATGTGCTCGGTGATTTTTGTAGTATTACAAAAAAAGAAATATTTTAATAATAGGATGAATGAGCGAAATTTATATGTAGTATATGTAGTAACCTACGTCTCCAAAAGACGACGTTTCCCTCCACCGTATGAGTATCGTGTGACCACACTGATTAGGACCTTGTGAAGCTTTCACTATTGAACAGGGATCACGATCACACCGTCCCGAATAAAAATATGCTTGAATAGCCAACTTTTCAACGATCTTTTTGCTAACAGGGATACATGTCATTTTGATTACAGGCCCAGTCTAACCAGAAAGTAGATTCTTCCATTTCTAGAATGTACAGCAACATTGTCCCCATGGATTCTTACTTCTTATTGAGGACTGGTGTCACTGTGGCGGAGTGCATTTCCACTGAGATAGTCTGTATATTTGTCTGCTTTTTTATAAAAAATGTTACTCCTCCGCAGTGATTTTTCAACATGTTGCTCTGTGAATAGTTACCTTCAACAAAATTATTTGCAGTCATGTGGTTGAAGTAGCTAACATTTTCAATGACCTTATTAACTCACAAACTTGCTATCCACTTAACGAAATACAAGTCTCTTGTAGAGTCATAATTACGCACTTGTTAGGAGAGTGAGTGCTCTCTCCTCCTCCCACTTGAAACATTTCCAGAAATAGACGATTCAAACAAGCAGTGGCGTTTTACCGATTGATGTCTCACTAGTCGAAGAACTCTTCTGGATGATATCTCATCACTCGAAGGATTCATGATAAATGCTCAAATTCAGAGAAAAAAAGTAAAAAGTCTTGGATGTCGAAGACCACTCACATTAAGTAACACTCTCCTGAATATATTGAACCCTGGATATCTGGGACTCTTTCTTCAATTCAGTCATTTGAAACTATGCTTAGAACTAATAGAGGAGTTTCTGATGTGAATTGCAAGCTAATACCTTGTTGAAACTAAAAGTCAAACAAACTTCACAAAAATAAATTTCAAGCGGTGATGTATTTTAAAAGATGTCTTGTGTTATTGTCTTTAAAGGGTTTTCTGAGATCCAAATAAGCGGGTATAATCTTGAAGCGTATAAAGAGTGTCTAATTACCTACGAAGATGCTTGACCAATAGCATTTTACGATGTAACATGCAACACTTATCGAGAAAAGAACGCTAGTTTATAAAGATTGCGTTACTTGGAAACGCATCTACCTTATCGGGGAAAATTTCGTCATTTTGCGAAATTTTACTAATACTTTCTTATAAGTTTCACTTTTCAAAATTTTCGTCGGGGAAAATTTTCGTCACTTCTCCCCGACGAAATTATCCCCGATACGGTATTTGAGATGGTCAAATAAAAAAGCTATAATTTTGCATAGCGCTCAAAATATCGTGTAGTTAATGTATGAGAAAAACTACAGGTCGGTGAAGTTAGTTAAGGGAGGGGACCATGAGATACATGAACCTAAAGTCAACATATTTTCGTTGCATACATGCGACATTTTTTTCATAATTCTGCCGATTTCAGCAGATTTTGCACATGCTTTATACTTGACTTTCACAATCGATTTGGAGAAATTATACTAAGGAACATATATCACGCAAGACAAAATTATACAAGTTTATAGAAATTATGACATAGTACATCTAACAATTTGAAAGCATCAAAACTTTATGGTGTGAACCTTGTAAAATTTGTTTGGGTGATTGAGTTCTACACAACATTTGCCTTGTTCTTTCAAACATTATTATAAGAGTTGTCACCGAAAAATTTGATCGTTCCAAATTGAATATAATCTAATGTCATTGCACACTTAAGATTTACACAATGCCGCCCATATCAGGAAGTACAATAAAAAATTTCGAGTCCGTTCTCTTTGTTTTCAGTTAGAACTTAAAGATCTCAAAAACGTTCGTTCATAAGAAATTCCTTTGTAGCATCTTGAGCAAGCAAAACTGTGACTTCCCAGCCGACAATTTTTGGAAACCACTGTGAAGAAGTGCATTTTTATGGAAATTTTTCACACTATTTCAATAAAAATGCTTTCCATCGCAGTGATTTTTCGACGATTTTGCCCGCTGGATTGGCAATAACATAGCTTTCGATGTGTAACAAACGATTCTGTAACAAGCTAATCTTTTCTGTGACTGTATGATCGCAGATTTTTCCAAGAAACGGTAGAAAACAACGTCGGCTAAGATGTTGAGTAATGTGGCTGTGGTCTGAATAACAAAAAATTGTCAGACGAAAATTCAACATCGAGCTGAATAAAGATATCACCACCGTGTTTTATTGCCTGTGACGCTGCAAAATTTTAACAAAAGTGACTGAAATGTTTCAAAGCCGTCTCGAATCTATATCCCCGCTTCTATTGCTACGAAATAACGAAAGAGGAAAGCTTTATATTTGTCTGCAAACATGCCATGGAAGGATCATTCTGAATTTGTGTTGTTTACTAAAAGAACCCGTATTTTCGTTTTATTGACAATATTACTTGCAAAACAAATACCATGTATTTACAAGTTTCACTTTACAAAAACGTCTTTATCAGCGATTATAAGGAAATACGCTGTTTTGTATGAAGAAGACCAACTTCGATTCCAGAGCATGATATGGAAGTTCTGAAGGGGTTCAACAACGACAACCTGGAGGACAACCTCGTCCCCAGGGAATATTTTCTTTTTTAATGTAGTAAGGAAAAAAACTATTATTCTTGTGTAAACATACACCGTGTTTTGACCTATTCTCATTTGTATATTACTACAGACAGATTGTGGTTGGTGAAGAGGAAGTTAATCCCTGTACACACGATAGCTCTTTGTTAATCTCTGTACACACGATAGCCCTTCACTCAAAGAAGATAGACACTTATCCATACTTTGAGGATAAATGACAACCTCGAACCCAGGGTTTCTTGCCTTCCGTATATCGAAAAGGGAAGAAACCCTGGGTTCGAGGTTGGATAAATGAAAATGAAACAAATTCTGAATCCTTTACTTTTTAACCATTAAATTCAATTTAATTTGTGTCAAGTTTTAAAATATATAAAGATATGATTAGATCTATATCCATCTTGCTTCAAACAAAAAGTTATCAATACGAAAGATTTGCATATTCTGATCAAACACCTGTCAACGCCTACCTATCAACTTTCCTATATATTCCATAATAACGTTTATGGCTTAATTGGCCAGTTTTTTTCGCATGACTATAATAACCTTTATTTAGTGACTTTGTCCCACAAGATACGATCGCATTACCCAGCAGGCAAAATCATCAAAAGTCACTGCGATGGAGAGCATTTTTATTGAAATAGTATGTATATTTCTCTAGAAGTACACTCCTTCTCACAGACTATTCAAAACATTTACACAATGGGTATCTTCATGGTGGGAAGTCTCTTATTTTTGTTTGAAAGAACTTGATACATAACAATTTGCTCGATTAACTCAGACACATAAAACAAATTTTTGACTGCAAACTTTCATGATCACATCGTTTCAGTCAAACCTATTGAACAGATCTTGAAAACAAGGCCAAGCTTGTTTGCTAGGTCATAGCACAGTGTTTAAACAGAGTTGAGGTTTTCCACACTTTTCTTGAATTTCATTTTTGAAACCCAATATCTTTTTTTTTTCCTCACCCTCCAAGACAGCCTTTTTATGACGAGCTGTATTGTTTCAAGCCTCGTATTGACGCACTTTTATTTCGTTTATCTTATTTTTTTTTTTTAATTATGGAATGCTAGGGTGGTAAGTGAAAAGGGCTTAATGATTAAGAGTAATACAAAAATTTAGAATAATCAAAAAGATTTGAAAATTCCAAAAAAATTACTCTATAATGAACGTTAGAAAAATAGAACTCTCTTTCAAACAACAGACTTGAACACTCTCCTGTACGGTGATTTGAACACTCTCCTACACGGTGATTTTAATCAGAACTTAGATTATTAAGGAATAAGAAGATCAAGTACAAGGGGTAACAGTTTTCCAGAGTTGGATGGAACGGTTTGAAAAGCCACCTTTCCCTTTTAAGGAGTCTTGTAAAGAATATTAAAAGAGATTCTGGGTAGGTAATTTCCGAGTGTCTGTCAATCATGCTACCAGCACACGCTTTTTCATAACAACATCGAAATTTCAGCTTAACTTAGTCGTGTTTATTTTCTATGGCTTTCCAACCTCGAATGAGTGTTAGCCTCACATCAGTGTTTTTGCAAGAGAATTTTAACACCTCTACTAACGTATAAGATAAGATTCTAGTATCACAAAGGGCAAAGACGTGATTCTTAGTGTTTCAACCATGTTTTGTCATTTCCTCAAATATATTCAGAAGAGGCATGTGAGAGAATGTTCCCAGCGGGAAAATAAGTTATAAAATCAATGCGAAGGAGTGCAGTTTTATAGAAGTATACATGGAATTTCAATAAAAATGCTCTTCATCTCAGAGACTTTTTGACAAATTTGCCCACTGGTTTCATCCTTACAACCTGGCTATGATGTTCTTATAAAAAAGCGTGTACTGAGCTATCTTTCATCACTCTTCCTTACTAAAGTGCAATCTCATAAAGTCAGTAAAAACAGTTGAAAACGTTCTCCGCCCCTCCTTGAATTTTCTCCCCCAGAAAGGGGCGCTGTTGAGAGGATCCATGCGAATTGGATAGTGCCCGATCACTATGTTGTCACAGTTTTGTTCGCTTTTTTTACAATACCGTTTTTAATATCATCTTGAACTCCATTTGAGATCAAATATTCAGCCACTTCAAAATTTCCGCAATTATTTGCCACTTGTAGTGGACTAAATCCATCTTTAGTCTTGAGATACAGGTTCGATCCAGCTTCTATTAACATTTTCACACATTCTAAATTGCCAATGTAACAAGCCTGATGGAGAGCAGTCATTCCAGTCGTGAAGGATTCATTGTTTATATCGAATGTCGAGTTTTCGCTATCAACTTCTTGTAGCACTCTCTCCAGGGTACCAAGATCTTCTGTGATGACAGCATTGTGAAGAACGTAATGAACATCTGCGGTGGAGAGACTTCGCTTAACCGTTCGTTCGTTATAAGGAGAGCCTTGGATAGTTTCTAAACTTTTATTTTCGTCCTTAGCGTTATCGGCCAAAACGAGAGGTCGTGTTGATTGAAATGAGCGAGCCTTCTTCTTGTTCTTGAATTTGTCTCTGCGATCAAGAATATTCGCCATTATATGATCGAAACTACTATATCAAAAAACTCAAATCACAATTTTATTATATATCCCACAATTTTCCCAATAAACATCTCCCTCTAGACTGGATCAACAGTATCACGTATCTGTTAAACAGTGCTCCTTTTCTCAATTTCAAAAACCAGATTTTTGACAAAAAAAAAAAATTTTTTTTTTGATGAATATTACAGATTAGAGTTATTGTTGATGTGGTCTTCAATATCACAGTGTTTTTGATGAGCGTAAACAAAAAAAAGAGTTTTTTATTTGAAGTGGCCAGCCAACTTTTTTGTTGTCAAAAAGACGTTGTTAATACGCATTTAAGAATCGTTGCCATGACAATGGATTGTTTTCAGGTACGTAATAAATTTGAGGAATTTTAAGATTCGGTTCTGCCATCAATTTGATACTTTTACCCTCTTGAAAATATCACGATAACGACAATGGTTATTTCACAAACGTATAAATACCTATTGACCGTTAAAAAGTTCATCGTAAAGAATTTGTCATCTTCTTGTCAAGACGGCTTATAAGCTGATGAGACGCGATCATAAAATTCTGCTGGAAAGTTAATCACTTTGTTTGGATGAACGAAGCAAGGCAATAGTTAAGACCTCGATTACCCAAACAAAGACAATAAAGTTGGCATCTTGTTTATTTTTTTTTCTCAGCATTGATGATAATTCCGTCGACATGACTTGACGTTTATGGTAGACATGGTATGACGTAAATATACGCAGCGATTTCGTTATCATCTCCCTGTGACATAGGTATCCGCCCATTGGGCAGGTCAGTGGTATAGTGATAACATCAGGACATTCGAGTATTCACGAAGCATTAAAAGAGAACAAAAAGGACAGAACAATATAAAAAGAGAATTTAGCTTATAAGGAATTCTCAACCTCCCACAAATAAAGGGTTCTTTACTTTTTTTCTCAATAAACTATTAGCCATTAGAATTTTCCACCAATTCCATTTTGTTTGTTTTTTTTTGGATTAGAAAATAGTTACGGAACCCTTCGATTCAGACATCAGGTACTTTATCTCATTTTCCACACAATTGGTTTCCCGACCTCATCGGTCTCCAAATCAGTATTATCCATTAACTCAATCGAAAAAATCATTGCAGTGATATAATAACAACCTCGTTCCCAAGGCCCATGCGTGCTTTCTGATCATCTTCGCCACCACTTATATATCGAATAGACTATAGGCCCTGGGTTTGAGCTTTAAAATATTGTTCAGTTAAATGTTATCAGAATGAATGCTTATCAATGATAATAACACACTTTTATTGGAGGAGTGACCGAAAGTTTTATTCTTTTCTTAGTGTGCAAATTTATTCAAGTAATGTAGGCGTACAACCTCGTCCCCAGGACATATAACACTTAAGATATTCTTGATAGCTGTTACTGTTGTCTCTTGAATATGAAGAAACTGGTGAAGAGACTGGTTAATACCTTTCCACATGGGTTTGAAACAATCCAAATGTATATACCCACCTGGCAAGTCTGTTAAAAAATCACTGCGGAGGAGTATATTCCTATAGAAAGATACAAACTATTTCAATGAAAATGCTCTTTGTTGCAGTGACTTTTTGACATTTTTTACCCACTGGTATATAGAGTCCTTATTCGAATCTTTCAAACATCGACAACAAAGCTATATTCTGCATGGCCTCGTTTTGATGTGATAAATTTTCCCATAATATTTTATTTTTTTTCCTAACTGTTACTGAGAGGTTGCTGTATCACCATTCCAACCTCCATTTCATAACCGATTTCCTCCGAAATTTCAAAGATATCTTTTCTAAAAAATTAATGAAATAATATATAACTATACAATAAAAACAGATATAAAATTTTATAAAAGCACTTACCATATTAAAATAATGAACTCTATCATGTTGTGCAACACATCATGTAAAAGCAGAATGATAAAAACTGGACTGTTAGTCAAATACAAAAATTACAAGACTAATGCCAATAAGCTGGAGAAACCTTAACAGACCTCAAAAACCCCGTATATGTCTAGGCAGAAACATTTGCCTGACCCAAAATAACCCTGTGAAAACTAAAGATTCACCTTGCCAAATCAAAAGCTATTTCAAAATCGTCAAAATTCCAAAAGGATATCTTTTTAATTCTTCTTCAACTACTTCACGCAGAGCAACCATAAAATCATTACAACACTCTTCGATTTAAGTGTCGAGTCAAGGATTGTATGGAGTCAGTCAAAGATGTACAGCAGCTCTTGTTCAATCTTTTGGTTAAACAATTTTTTGCGCTGTTAACTTTCCTCATTTTCAGCTACTCAATCTATCACGATAAACAAACCTAGCAAATGTTCATTAATTCACTTAAAGGGAATCCGCGATGAAGTTAAACTTAAAATACCCGAGTTTCTCTCTCCTACCATTACTCCAAGTTATGAACAATTTCGTGGAATGTTTACATAAAAAAATTTACAGCTTTTCAAATTTTATAAAACGATTTGCTCAAAAAACTATTGGAAAGTGGTGATTTCGCATTTGCGTCACTCAGATTTCGCCATAATTTGACACTTCGGACCAAATTTGAACCAAATTTCGATATGGATAGTATTACAACAACGTGCCTATACGGGGTGACTGAATAGTTTGAGAAAGTATTGCCGTTATGTTGAAAATGCCTTGGTTTTTTAAGAGACTTTTAATTATAACGTTCCCAAATATCAAGGCAGACATGCTCCCAAAATCAAGTAAAAAATAAATTAATCCGTTCTTCTTCAATGCAATATTCGAAGCGAAAGTAAATTCGAATTAAAAACAAGTGCGGATCAAAAGCTAACTCAAATCATTGTAGATCTACACTTACACAGGCTAGTAGTTATCAGGGAGTTTGAGCAAGATGAATATAAAGTTATATCTCTGCTTTATTGGGACTTTGTGAAAAAATGTAGTTTTAGGCAGATATTCGATCCAAAAAATGTTCTTCAAGCTTTTCTGTTTGAAATCGGAAGGTAAAAAGCAACATGACAAGTTTGTAGTTGCTAAGCAACATGACAAGTTCGTAGGTGCTAAGCAACATGCTTATGATACATTTTTCCCTTGTTAAGTTTGAACTTTTTTGTAAAATTTGAACTTGAAGCACGTGCCCTCCACGATCTTAAAACAATTGAATTGACGTAAACCTAGTAGATTTTTAAATACAATAGAGCGACTACGACGCAACCTCGTACAATCTATCTTTAACTTAAACAGTTACAGCTTATTCAGTTCAAGAGTTTTGGGAACGTGAGGTGGAGATGGATAAGGGAAGGAGGGAACAATAGAAACCAAATTGATTATTTTTTTTATTATTTCTGAATAGAGGCATCCCTTACCTATATTTTGATGTATCATTCTTTTAATTTGGTTGAGTAAAAAAGAAGTTATGGACAAGAAACTTGAAGCGTTCCTTGTTAAAATCTTTGAAAAATGGACAAAAAAGCCGAGCAAAATGTCTCAAAACAAGATTTATGTTTTTATTGCGAAGCAGAAGGGAATGAAACACATACACAAGTGTGCTGAAACTTATTTTTCTTATACCCAACAGTAAAGTTAAGTAAAAAGGTTCAAACTTCTCTCAACATTTCCTTAAAACTACATTCACTGAAACTTTTTATGAGGTCTGTATAAAATATTGAGAAATGCCGCAACTCACGTACAACAAAGAGTTTGGGTAAATAAATACTAAAGAGGCAATAAGACAAATTGTGTCTTTTCTTTCAATCCCCATAGCCTTTTCATAAACATTATTGAGTTTAATCAAAAAATCACGCGGGAATATTTTGTTCGGCTTTTTTATCCATTTTTTGAAGATTTTTACAAGGACCGCTTCCAGTTTTTTGTCCATAACTTTTTTTCTACTCAACCATATTACAAGAATGATACACCAAAAACTACTTAACAGATTCCTCTAATCAGAGGTAAAAAATCTGTCATATTTATTCGATCGAAAAATATTTCTTATGAAACACCGTACTTTTTATTGACTCACACGGTAGAAAAATGTAAAATTATTACGGTAGCAGCGAAAGCGAATACCGTATTAAAATACCCTTGGACTCCTACTACTACTACTACTACTACTACTACTCCGGCCGAAACGGCAGTTTTTAGCCTACGATTTAGAGTATGCGAGTCCCCACTAAAAACTCAATATACATTCTAATGAACGAACGCAGCCTTTTGAATTTTCGAAGGTTTTCAATCACATACATTTAAAATACGTTTTCTTTGATATTTTATCACTTAATTGATGAAGGAATGGATATTAATCAAATAGGTCTACATAAAACTGGGACTTTTAGTTACTTTTATGGTACTGAATCAATGAACTGTGGCACTTGAAAATAGATGTTTTTCGTGTCAGTAAAGCACAGATCAGACTTTCTTATTACTTTCTACGTTTGTTAGCTATCTGTTCTGTCTTTGAACATCAAGGTTTTCAAAAATCGAGTTAAAAAAAGGCAGTTATCTGTTTGAATTCAAGTTCGGTTTCAAAAAATTATAATTCAAAACATACATTTTTTTTTCGAAGAAACGCGTTTTTTTTTCTACATATGCTCTTATAAAAAAAAACGTACGTTATAAACAGCTCATGCATGTATAATTCTTTTGTCTTCTAATAAATTAATTGCTGGTGTGTTGCGATTAGACCCTATTTACACGAGTTAGTAATTTTAAACATTATAATATCGTTTATGCCTGTTTTCCACCAGTAAGATATCTCAAGAATTAACGTTAAAGGTCGGTTTCCACTGCGGTATAAGATAGAATAAGCTGGTATAACCAAAATGGAATAAGAAAATTGTTTACTTAAACCTAATTAACTAAGCGCGTTCCAATTGGAATACTATCTTGTCTCGAAAAACTTTCGTGACAGAAAGAGAGAGCTTGAGCTCGTTTTCCTGGTAATAAAAACAATAACGGTTAGAGTGCTTGTCTTTGATTAAGTACGGAACCAACCTGATATCACATCGACAATTATGTGAGACTAAATTTGAATTTAATGACAATCCCTTCATCGCCCCGGTCTTTTATCCTGAATCAATTAATGTTACACATAAATAAAAGATTTGCTCATTTTGATAATGATTTCCTTCATGTAAAAAATAAAATCATATAATAACATATGTGTATAATGACCACCATTTTCTACAAATTCCAATTGCTCGGCAACTTCATTCCAGGCATCAGCCACAACATCTTTCTCTTTGTATCCCTTGCTTGACTTATCGTACAAGCAAGGGTACGTTTTGATTACTTCAGCTAACCTTTCTTCTTCGGAAAGACACAACGTAAAAGCCATTTTCTTATCAATCACACTCACGAAACTCTCTTGTCAATGTGTGAATCAAAACAAACAGCAAAATTCGAAAAAGATTCCTTACAGTGTGACGTCACAGACATCAGGTGTGCGCGGCATCGTTTGATGTCTCAAAAAATGTTGGTATAGCGTGGTTTTGCTTTAAAATCTTATTCCTGGATGGAATAGTGTGGAATAAGACAGAAAAAAATTGGTGTAGATTTTTTTATTAGACGTTTCCACTGCGGTATAAGGTGGAATAACCGTCTATTCCATTTTGGTTATACCAACTTACACCATCTTATACCGCAGTGAAAACCGACCTTAAATTTAAAAGTATTCTTGTGGCAAGTACTTTTGCTGCTACCGTTTTGCGCCATCTGGCTCTTGTTGACGAATCATTTGTGTCGTCATTCTCAATGTCCGCTTGACACACATGTTTTTGCATTAGTGAACAGTTTGATTTAGTGCAAAAACATTTTCTGTCTTCTACGAGCTGTGCGCTTCAGCTTTTTTCACATGCACGTAAAATTTTACGTAAGCTCTTACGACTAAGAACAATGTAGTTTCTATAAAAAGTCTTACGGATGTTCGTAAGCAGCCTCCATTTTCCTAATAGTTTTGAAAATTGTATTGATCATTTAAATTTAGAAGACAAATCAGTTATAGAGTCTCAGCCCCAAGAAATTTTTCAGGTATTTTCAATGTCCTTTAGTGATATTGATATATTCACTGAAAAAATATTTTCACCGCCACAAAAAATTTTGTCGGGGAAAATTTACGTTGGAGAAAATTTTTCGTCGGGGCGGAAAATTTCGTCATTTTGCAAAATTTTACAAATACTTTCTCATATATTTCATTTTTTCAAAACTTTTCATCGGGGAAAATTTTCGTCACGAAGCAAAAATCTCGTCACTTTCCCCCGACGAAAAGGTATTCTTTGCAAGAAGTGCTTAAGAAGAAAAAGCAGACAAAACAATAAAAGATATATTAAATACTTTCGCGGAACAAATGTAAGGGCTTTTGTGGGCCCTTTTCTCACACAACAGTTCGGATAACTATGAATTATAGAAGGTATATTGTATACAGTGGAACCTCTATTAACGGTCACCTCCAATCAACGGCCAGTTTCTATCGTCCCAATGTCTAATTTTACCTCTATTAACGGTCAAAAAAAAATATTTTATTTACAATAACTAATTACCAAAAATAAAGTCCAGTCAAGCAGCCTTATCCATTAGATAATTCGAACAACTTTTGTGAAACATTAGGTGATGCTGACTTAGTAAGTGCTTTGAATCTTGTCACACTACGACTTGAAGCACTTAGGCTCAATAATGTTTCAGATTATTTCAGTAAAAATGATTGTAGATTGTACTGATGAGATACATGTATTTACTTGTGTTTATTTTGATCATGAATCATTCTTTATTCCCCTTCCACCTCATGGGATCATTTACATACATTCATATAAAACCTCCCCATACATCGATCACACCTCTAATGCAACGGCCACTAAGCTGAGTCCCCCAAAGTAGCCGCTATTAGAGGTTCCAATGTATTTCTCTTTGTTGCAATTCACATAATCGTAATCCAGTTATCATCCGAATAGACCTTTTCGGAAAATACGTCAGAGCAGATCTTGCCTCGCTTTCAACCCAAATAATAGTGGCATTTGTGTTGTTTTTGAAAAGAAATGATACCCGAGAGGAAACTTTACACGAACTTTTTTTATGATTCTTAATTACTTAAGTAATTAAAAACCTTAGAAACGAGGCAAGATCTGCCGTGACGTAATTTCCGAAAAGGTCTATCTATCATAGAAAAAATACCACAATGCTTTTATTAATTGCTTTATAGCAATATTCTAAGTAGTCGAAAGAATTTCTATTTTAAATGATTTTGTCGCATTTGATTCTTGGCAGATTTGTATACTGCATTACTGCATACAGTAAACATTGTGGTGTAGAATTTGCTTAAACTTGTATTATATACCCTTCCTTCTTTTTGTTACATTGTTTAAGTTGCACTCTGTAATCCTTTAAGCCTGGTTCAGACGATTAAATAAAATATCAATAGAATTGATGTAAAATTCGACAGATATTTACATACAATAGAGCGACTACGACGATAAAATATCAAAACTTTCTGATATTTTGACGATTACAACACGATTATGAGGGGTACGACAATTACAATGTACTTTGATACAGAAACACTTCCATGAGCATTTTTGTAAATTTAACCAAACTGAAATTTTACTTCCTATATTGAATTTTGACAATTCTGTATTCAAAACACGGCGTTTAAAGACGATATTATCTCAGTTAAAAATTACGGAGTTGCAAACGCGGAAATTTGAGAACTTAGGTATCCACCACGACGTCAACAAGGACGCCCACCAATTGACTCGTTTTCTATAAAACATCTGTAATTTAATTTAATAATTCTATTTTTTCCAAACATCTCAAAAGAAAAACTGATAAAAAAAAATCGGTAAATGAACCAACAAGGATGGAGGACTTATGATGGGTTAAGAAACTGAGACAATATTCTGTTATATATATATTTTTTTGAATATGCTTTAAACTGAACACCCTCTGGATGAAAAACTCGCAGTTACTGCATAAGAGCCAAAACAGCAGCGCCACTTTTATCTGGCATTTTTTACTGTCGAGAAAACCATGAGGGAAAGGCCGTAGTGTGTATCCATGTTTCGTTCGCATCTATAAAATAAAGATTTAAGCGTATGTTAGGAATTAATACTTCTATCTCAGTAATAACACATATAATCAACTATACCTTAGCTTCAATATCGATGTCAAAGCTTTGCGAAATTACCCACTGTTCACAAGTGTTCTATAATGAAACACGACAAGTATTGAAAAATGAAAAAAATCCTTAAGTAACAAACCACCATTTCGATACGGTGATGCATTTTTTACCTCAATTTGCGTGGCGGAGTTCAGAATCTGCTTTGACCAAACATGCTGCATAAACAATTGTTAGGCAAATGGGAATCCCATATTCTTCTCCCTCTCCAATCGATCACCACCCTAATTTCATTTGATACAAGAACTCGCATAAAACAACAAGGTTCATGAAAAAGAAAGGTATTCAGTCATAATAACTTCAAAGTTTAACACATCGTATTTAAACGGCTGCTCTCTGAAATTATCTAAAACAGAAATTATTAATTCCTAGAAATGAAGTTAAACAGTTTACCCTGTAAAAATGGAAAATGAATTATTCTGAAAAATGGAAATAAACATGATCACTTAACGTTAGCATGTCATTAGACCTGAAATCAAGCTGAAAGTAAAACGTTATATCTCTAAAATGGAGAACAAGTTAGATTATTCTATTAGATTATTCTGAAAAGAAAAACACACGAAATTAAAATTATTTTCCTACAATACAGAAACGCCTAGGAGCATTCCATTAGTCTGTACTCCAGAAATAACAACATGAAGTATTAAATGCCTGAAATAAAAATGAATTTGGTTGTTACAGAAGTTGTCCACGCAAAGGAAAAAAAGCGTTGACAGGATGCATAATAATTTAAAACTGAGAGCATCATATCCTTGAAAGAAATGGTCATCACAACTAGTCGTTATGAGTCACTTCAACTGCATTGAAGCATAAAACAAAGTCAAAAACAAAATGGACCGAAAATTTTCCTCTCATACTGAAGATAACATGATAATGTTACAACTGCACCATTAATTTCCAACAGACACAAAATCAAGAAAAACTTAGTTACTAGATATAATATAAATAAAAAATTAAAGTAATGGACACCTAATTTAAAATACAAACAATATTCAGTCGTAAGAAACATCAAAAAAATCCCCTAGATCCAAAGTAACAAATTCCAAAGCAACTGCATAATAAACACGATAAAGTAATGTAATGAAAAATAATACAAAATCAAAATAAATGATACAAAACTAAAATAAAATATAATAACATGATAATGACTAAATAATAAAAACTATACAAAAACAAATGCCATGTCAAATAATAATGACAAATATATTTGTATATGTGTATATAATATTTCCATAAATGTGGACTAAATGTTGATAAAATAAAAGTAAATCCACTAACACCTCACCGTTTAAACAAAACACAGAAATCCGAATAAGCAATAAGCAACCCGATCCGTCCAAACACCATTCAAACCGTTGTTGGTCAGATTCATCGATTAATAGGAACGTCACATGTCATTAGCTGTTCAGAATAAGTAGCGATCTTTCATTTCAAAAAAGAGAAAGTTGCAAATTCAAGAAGTTTAAGTGAAGAAAAAAAACAAAGTAAAACAAAAAGACGAGAAAGAAAAAAGACTAACAAAAGGATGTGAAAAGATCTTTCTGTTACACAACACACCCCAATGCCTTCTACCTAATGTGTTTTTGAGGGAAATAATGTTTAACTCCTCATGTTTAGAGCGTCTTGTTGAACAAAGATCCCGAAAGCCTTGAATCCCCTAACTCACAGACTTGACTTCGGGCAGTGTATAGCGGTACCATCGTAAGAACAGCAGGTTATAAGACGTCCCGATAGGGGCTATTCCGTCCTCGCTACTTCAAGAAAGCAAATCGTAGGTCAAGAGCAATCAAACATCCAGCCAACAAAGACAATATGAATTGATGCAGCATATTGATTGATGTTTATTTCTGCGCACCGAAACACTCTTGTGGGCCCTGGATACACGCCGTTCTCCACAAAGCTATCCCTTTCTTCGCCGTGCAGAGTCGTTCCGAAGACACCTCTTTGCACCCAGGAGAGAAGTGCCAGCAAACGCAGTACTGATACAATCAGCTAACACGGCCATGACCGAGTCATACAAATGCTGCACTTTTGGGAGGAGGAATGAGATATCCAACAACTGCCTATTGTTGAAAATGCCTGATTCAAACTCACTGTTATAGAACAAACAGTATTACTCAGCGGAATAGCGGCTGAGTTTCTTTAGGTTTGACGAATTCGTGTGATCCTTTTACATCCTTTTGTGAGCCTATTCACTGGAAGAAAACTTCATCTAAAGACTTGTATTTAAAGTACGAAGAACAACAAGAAAAAGAAAAAGGTGCTTTCTCAGATAAGAAAAAAGGTATTGTTATTCCAGTGAAATTTCAGTAAAACACAGACATTGCATAATCAGAAAGATGAAAACCTCTTGCACTGCCATCATCCTTACTCATTTGCAAACCATCAAGTCCATCTCCCTTTCAACGACGATACAATTAACAAACAAAAACCCTTTTATTTCAAAAAGTAACATGAAACAAACTCAAAAAATAACAAAAAAATATACTTGCCACACTCGAGTCATTTCTTTGCGATCAACACGTTTTCCACGCTTGTACATGAATTTATTAATTTGTAATACATGAATGATTATCCACTAAAGAATGAAAGACATTTCGTACACCAGAGACCTTCAGACATCACATGCACGGTTTTCAAATACCTCTTGTGTACTCTTTATATTTTGTCAAGGAAATAAAGCCTGGTTCAAACCTGACGATTACGACGATTAAAAAAAATATCAATCGTCATAATCGCCAATCGCCAGGGGTGTGAACATTCTCCAGAACTTCAAAATACTAATTTCAAAATTGTTTCAAACACACGATTCTTCTTTCCTTTGTTAAGTTTGAAATTCTTTGTAAAATTAACTTATCTCTGGATTTTCATGAAGAAGGAAAATTTTTTGATATTCATAAAAAAAGCGACGAACTTATAAAAATAAGTTGTTTGCCGAATAAGCGAAGTTTAACAAATTTGCCGGCTGGGTGATTTAACAGGAACAACCCAGTCGGCAAAATCGCTGTGACGGAGAGAATTCTTATTGAAATTGTGTGCATATTTATATAGAAATACACTCCTTTGCAGAGATTTTTTATTAAATGTGCCGGATGGGAAGGTTCATAAGTACGGGGGGCGCATATCTGCCACCCTTGTTGAGCTGTAGAATAAGGATTTCTACTGCACAGAACATAAGCATTACTTGTTCAGAAGAGTTCAAGAGTGCTGCCGTACTAGGGGCTGCTTTAAAAAAAGGTGAAAATCTCCACAGTCAATCAGAACGCAAGGATTGTGTTGCATGGAAAATGTGAAGAGTTTTCTGCATGATCGAAACCGGCCTTTAATAAATCTCAAGAGGTGCCCAACGGTAATATTCCAGATGTGCCCAAAGAAAACAATCGTTGAATTTTACGAAGGGGTACTTATAAAAATTTTTTGTAAACAAGAAGAAACAGTTGATAGTTATTATGGAAATATTATTTTCGCTAATCATAAAAATAATTAACTTACTAGACTCGAAATAAGGCTAGTCCAGTTTGTGTTGAATACAAAAAAAGATTAAAAATACAAAATAACTTCACATGATACACAAAAAAACCTACCCAAAGATTTCTAAGAACTTATTTCGAATGATTAGAAGACGAAAAACATTTTTCAACACAAAAGAAAACCGATTGGTCAAAAGATGTAAATGGTTGCAAAAAAATTAGTTTATTACGAATACCTGGATTACACGGAGAGAAAATTCACATCTCACAAAAGAAACAAAACATCCAAGCATATTGATCAACTTGTCAACGGTAGCTTTAAGATTTGTCATTTAGTTAGTTCATATTAGATAAAGTCATTAGATATACACTAGACAAGGCAAATGCTCGACCTTATAAACTACACTTAAATCTGAAGTACATCATTTGTGAAACAAGAACGTGCAATCTTTACGTATGTCTTCTCAACACAGAAAAATTTACCAAATTTATTATCACAAACTGTCATTGCTTCAAATCCAAGAGGTTTGAAGTTTGTCAGATCCAAAAATACAGTCTACTGTAAAATGTAAAAATTGTTTTCATCGTTATTCCCAATCGAGCGTCTGTCATGGAGGAGACAATTCAAAATTCTACATAATGCTACACGATCTATTATAATAAATTACAACTAAAAAAAACCTAAAAGTTATATAGACGTCGGGGATTTTAACAGAATATTTGTGGTTGAGGCTAGAAGAGTGTCGACGGTGTGTAACCAGGCTAAGCAATTGCCATGAGTAATTGTGACATGCTTGAAGGAATGGAAATAAAGCGTTCTCCAGCCTCACCCAATACACTCACTCCTTCCAATAAATTTTTACATCGTGAACTATTTGATGGTCCTGAACCCAGTGGGCAAAATCGTCAAACTGCGTCACTGCGACGAAGAAACTTTTTATTGAAATAGTGTGTATATTTCCATGGAAATGCACTCCTTTGCAGTAGTTTTTCAACAAATTTGCCCACTGGGAAATATTGTTACATAAAAATATTTTTCATCGCAAAATTAATTTCCAGACTGAAGAAAATGAAGAGGCAGACAGAAGATACCACGCAAGCCAACAGACGACTGACACTGGATGGCAAAGGAATATATGTACAAAATGTACAAACATGTTTTATAGCAGATCTTCAGAAAATAACAAGCTAATCTCCATGACTACACATTCTGGGATACATAAGTAAACTTCGTTGTGTGAGAACTGGAATAACGTGGATGTGATCAATTAGCACTTGTATATGTGAAATAGCAAGGACGTCTTACAACACAAACAAACTGAAGGAAGATGCACGCAGGAGACACAAGTCCAGTTCATATAGAAATTTAATATTCAGGTACGCTATATTCGGTCTTAACAGGTTTCGCAGGTGGAACACCGAATGGCTGTGGCGGAACACCGAATGGCTGTTGCTGATACGTTGTGGTGCTTCCACTGCCGAGGGAATCCTCTTCACCAGGATGCGGAAATGAAGCATAGGGAGATTTTCCATATTCACGATTACCGTCCGCAAATCCGCCCCTATATTCGTCAGCGTTTGTGTAACCATCACCCTGACGGTATCTTTGATACGCCAGCAATGTCAAACACACCTAAATGAAATAAAACATTTTCTTTGACATATTGGACTGAAATGTATCAATGTTATAAGGGAGGCTGGATGTCAGTGTGAGGCTATGTCAGTGTGAGGCTATGTCAGTGTGTATCCACCTATCTGCAACAGTTCGGAACCAAATGAAAAAAAAACCAAATGAAAAAAAGCCACAACTCACCCAAGTAAAAATTGAGAAAAATGAAAATGCGATAGCTGCTCGTGCATGATTCGTTTGATTCTGTGTTGCAATGTTAGCTTTTCTCCACTGGTCTGCCAGAAAACAAAACCCGACAAACCACAGGAATGACCACAGACCAGAAAATCCCAGATCAGCAGTGATTAGATGACGCCTTGTTTCAGAATTACTGATGCTATTGAATTGTGCATCAACTGCTAGAAATAATAGACAAGCCAGAAAGGCCAGGACTCCAATGGCTACTCCATAATGACAAGCATCTTGATTTTTATTAAATATACAATGATTATGCTGATCATAACCAGCGTCTGAGATACATCCAAACACAACAATGGCAAAAATCTAGAAAAAAAGTGACTTTGAAGTAACATCTCCGGCAGGTAGTACACCGAAGTAAAATGAGAAAAAAGTAGTTGACTGCATGGTAAGTAAAAAACCTACAAAACTAGCAACAATTGCAATGTGTTTTTACTGATGCAAATATTTCTGAGGAGGCTTACATATTTGTTTTTTATAAGCATATTACATTTTCAGACGAGGCTCGGTTATGCTTAAGCTATCACAAAATAAAGGCTGGATTTAAGCATACCTTGAGTGTATTTAATTTCGCGGTATCTAAAATTTGTGCTTGCATTAAATTTCGAGATTTCTTTTTACTAAAAATCGGGAAAATTAGTACAGTTTAAATTTTTAAAAAATCCAAAATCGCAAAATTTAATACACGCGAAAGTTCTAAAATTTCAGAAATCGCGAAAATTTGTGAAAGATTAAGAAATTTTTACTAGTACAGTGGAACTTCCTTTAAAGCGGACACCTCCTTATGACGGACAAATAATTTTGTCTTGGACGAATCCTTAATAAACTCTTTATGAAGAAACCTCCCCTGAGGGACAGTCTTAAGAGGACACCTCCTTAAAGTGGACATTTTTTCCAAGTCTCGCACGACAATTCCACCTAACAATTTCGACAAGAGCATTACAAAATTCAGTATTTTATTTCTTTTTCTTATTGTAAACATCTGTTTACAAGATTTTCTCGTTTTTTTTATCATTAAGTTTATCTTATTTGTTACCCAAGTGACAGCCTTTTCTTGGCCACCAATGTGAATCTTTGTGATTAAAAGCCTATATTTCATTTGGGCAAAAACATGCTTGGATAAACTGCAACGAAGCTACAAAACCTGGTAGCTTAGATATGCTTAGTAGGAACAACACAGACTTGTGAATATGCTTAGTATATGCTTATTTTTGGACAAAACTGAGGCTGGGTATGCTTATAAACGTTATGCTTATAAAAAAAAACATCAACATCTGATGCCTCATAATTCAAAGACCTAAAGTTTAATCACAAGTTCTAACTGAAGGCAGGGACCTATCCAGGGACAATTTGATAGCGTTTGAACGCTATGGGCGCCCAAAATAATGCGCCCAAAAACTTTTATTTGTTACTTTAGAAATACTTCTTTTTTAAACTGAAACAGTATTAGAAGATCACAAAATCACCAGAACGTGCAAGATCATCACCTCGCTCGGAGTGCTATCAACTTGCTTTCGTATGGGTAGAGATGCATCAAAAAATGCAGAACGTCAGAAACCAAAATCGACATTACGGTCATAGTGGATAAAATTGATCAATCCACTACTTTAAGTAGAACCTATTTTCGGTCCTGATTTTCGCATGTATGGACTCACTGACAACAGATTTGTGGTCCGCTAATTTGCTTTAAAAATTGAAATGAGGCTACTTCAAGAAGGAGCGATTCACTCACGAAGGATTCCTCACGAAGAAAGTTTATCAAGTTGAACTTTTTTCTGCTTTCATAAATTATTTTGTGATAATTTTATTAGAATTTCTCTGTAACCAAGAGATTTTGCCTCGCTACCAAGTGTCTTTGTACCCATTCTTCAGCGCCATTCAGAGCTCATATTTTCAAATTTTCTCGGGGCTTCGCCCCGTACCCCCCTGGGGCGGGCGTTCACCGCCCCCCCCCCCCCCCCAGACCCCCCAGCTGATAGGTTTAAGTCACTAAACAAAAACGCTATGCCCAAATTTAGGCTGGATACGTCCCTGGAAGGTTGTAGTAAAGTAAGGTTTGTAAACAAAACCACACATGCTGCAGTATTGCTTTAAAATTGTAGATGTCTATTTCTATCAAATTCTTACTTAACCAGAAAAAACAAATCGATCATGGTACTTAAGAAGAGGTGTGAAAGGTTAATAGTTTGCAAATGTTTGTTTATAACATAATAGTTATATTTACATGACTTATCAAACAGACATAGTATACAGAATTACGAATCAGTTTCTGATTAGATTTAGCCGATCACCCTTGGCAACCGCTAGGTCTCAACGCTACACAAACAACAGTATTTCAACAAGGATAAAAAATCTATTTCTTTTTTAGGGTTTAATTTTCAACCAATTCAAAACATTCCCATAACTGATGAAACAAACCTCTCGTTGATAATTTATCTGATCAATGTTGAAAAATAACAAATCCTTAAGTGGTGTCCTATATACTGGGACTCCCAACAGTCTGAAGATATTATCCAAGAAATTCGCTTCTAGAGATACATTAACTAAATCCAACCTAAAAATCTGAATTACTGATTTTCACCAGAGCAAACGTAACAGCCAGTGGAAAAAGTTTTTGAAAAATTATTGTGAAGGAGTACATTTCTGTAGAACTATACACACCATGAAAATGCTCTTTGTCACAGTGACTTTTTGACCACTGGGTCCCTTGACCCGAGTAACCATATACAACTAAGCTGGTAACAAGGTTGCTGACTTGTGGAACATGGAATATTTAGTCATACTACATTAGTATCATAATACATTAGTGTCATAGTACATTAGCGTCATAGAACATTAAAAAAGTATGACAACTCTAAGGTCATGAAAAATGCCTCAAAACCTAAGCTTGCTGCTTTGCAACAATCATTCTTTCGTTTCGGGAAAAAGAAAGATTTCAAAAAGAACTCCTCTGTGTCCATAAACACTTTCTTTCAAAAGTAATTTTAGACTATAGCAAACGCCATTTTAAAATATGAAAATTTATGTATAGTATATATAGTGAACATATCTTTTGTGTAACACATAAAACACAATTTTTTATAACATTTTTAGGAAGAAAAAACATTGTTGTGAATGGTTGTTTTTATTTCATGTTTCATTTTGAAATAAATGCTGCCCTCCAATGAACTCTGCCCTTTTACTTCAAATAAACACTGCAGAATTTATTAGAGGAAATACCGTAAGCAAAAACAATCTTGTCGCATTTTCAGGTACTTCCATGATTTTACTGATTTGCACGTTCAATTTTAATTTTCATAAAACAGTATTTTTCTTAAATTTACAGGGCTTAATAAGATGAAGTTCTCAGGGGTCTCAGAGTGAACTACACAGTTAAATTTGCTCAGCAGAGTCAATGATTTTGTTTACTATGATTGCAGTTGCGACGATACAATGTAATTAGTGAACCCCAAACACTACAGACTTGATTGCCACTCATCTTTACACTTCACAAAATGAACAAAAAGTAAAGGGTCCTGTATGTGGTGAAATATTAAAAATTACAATCAAATAAATATATTGCGCATTATTAGCAGAAACTCAAAAACGTTGTTTTGCTGAATTTATTTTCTAAGATTCCAACAGGGTGACAAAAACCTAAAAAAACGTTGATTTTGTTGACTTTGAACAAGTCTCACTACTGAGGATAACACTCCACCCAACAAGATCTTCACAGATCAAACATTTAATAAGTAATTTTATCAGAGACAAAGTGACCATTTAATTATTAATGTTACTTGCGTGTGAGAAGCACATACTACCTACGCAAGGATTGTTACACGTCATAAAATAATTTTAAAAATTACAATCACAAGGAAGAACTTTTCAGGACATGAACATATTCAGGGGGTAATGTAGGATAAATTTTTGGGCATCAGCAGTAAAATTCAACAGGGAGATCTACGAGAGTTTTGAGCTGTCTAAAAAAGTATCTAAATAGGCTAAAAATGCTTCAAAATGCTACACATCTACCAATCTTTGCATTATTTGGTAGGTTGTAGATTTTCTGAAATAACAATAACATTGATAAGTTACTGTAGTTTTGTTGTCATGCTATTTTTTTGGGGCGCCAATTTTTTATACGCCGTGGATATTCGTCCGCACTTTTATAAAGTGTGGACAAATAATTTTGAAGTTATTCATCCGCACCTTTAGTGAGTGCCATAAAATCCGTTAGAAGATAATTTAAATATATTTTAAGTGCTTAAAGTGGTATAGCTTGTGAATAAGATTGCACTATGGTGAAAGAGATTGCGACAGGGGTTCAGTTTTTTACAATTGCGGAATTAGAAGAATCTGTTAAAAGTTACGAAAGAACGTCTAACACATTGTATGCCGTAAAATTAGTGCGGACGAATAACTTCAAAATTATTCGTCCACACTTTTATTATATAAATAATAATAAAAGTGCGGACGAATATCCACTTCGTTTTTTATATGCCCAGCCAAAAAAGTGGTTATCGATGTGAAAATCAGTCTGTATTAGTCCCTGATGTTGTGATGTTTGTGGTGACAAAAAGTCGCGTACACAAAAAGTCTCTCTTTCGCGACTTTTTGTGCTCGCAACTAATTTAATTTAACTTTCATTTTGTTTATTATGGTAGATCGCACCTCTTCATCATAATTCACATCACTTCTGCTCTGACAAACTGTAGATGGGATTTTATTGAAACAGCATCAGTTAAGAAATATGTTAGATAGTTTGAAAAACCACATAGCAACACAATATTTTAGGTGCAGTTACAAATCAACATGAAATTATTTATTAACAAATTTGTGACAGTGATTGTGTAGTGACGGTCACCAAAAATACAGAAAATTAATTTTCAAGAGAGGGCAATCTTAGGAAAACAATAAATTAAAAATATATCAGATACTTACAATGCTAAGAAAGCGACATATTGTTTGTGGTCGCTTCAGAAATTCTGCTAAACTAAAATCTGTTCCGGAGTAATATCCGCCGTAACTCTGACTTGCATTCTCCATTTTGAAATGGCTCGGTACATGAAAAGTGGCTGTAAAACTACGGACTCTCGAACTTGAAGTAATATTTCCGTATGATTGTGTAGTCAGTAAAATAATTTCGGGACCTAGTTTCTGCAATTTATTCGAACTTCTCCGTGTCCAGTTGACATCGAATCAAATTTGCATACACAAAAAAATATCTCTATGTAAAAGAAGTAATGTTTTTTTTCTAAACTTCTATTTTTCATTTGAAAATGGAGAAGAGAATTTTATATATTTCTTTAACATTTATGTCCCTGTCAGCATGTTTAGCAATCTCTTCAGTATCTACGTCATCTTGGATAATTAACTCCTTCTCAGGTAAACATTTAATTATCAGAATTATAAATTTCAGTTTGAAATTCTCTCTCTACAGTTGACCACTCGACCAGAATTCGTCGCTAAAATAACCGTGATTTACTATAAAGTATATATTTTCGATTGCCACCTAACTTTTGAATTACCGTCAGTCAATTGTCCCAACTTAGGACATCCTTCCTAACTTCGGACACATTATTGATAAACAAAATGTACATAAACCATTCTTAACAAATAAATACTAAAATATTATAATGAAGAAGATAAAAGATTTTGAAACGCAATTAATAAGTGTGAAGAATCATCGTAATATATATTAATGGTGCATTTTTTTACAAAAGATTCCATATCCTATACAGTAACTTTACCAGAATTAAATGAAGGTAAATAATGAATTTGTGTCACAAACACACAAAATAGCACTATAAAGATTCTAGATTTGCCGTTGTTTTTCAAAAAAATTCACCTCATTCCCAGGAATTTTACTGATTGAGGATCCACAAAAAGAAACAGAATGCACTAATTTTAGAAAGAACGTATTTCTTGATCCGTGGAAAATTTTCGAGAAGTAGAAGGGCCTTATTCATAGTCTTCTAAAAATTCAAACAGACACTAGCTAATTCTTTCGGATAATGCGCCAGGAAAGAGGAAGTAAGAAAATGCGAGCGGCATGCAGAAATCATTAAAATGTCGTACACATCACAACAAATATGTGCAATTTTCATAGTCTGTACAAATTCCATGGATTTATTGTTAGATAGAGCCTTAAACATGTAATCACATTGCAAATCTCAGAGATTATCTCTGTGCAACATTGTCTCAAGGGTACAGTTGACTTATTTAATAGTTTGTGTTTGTAAAGTAAAGTTATGATAAGTTTTGGATTAGGTTTAATTGACAGTGCAGTATTGATTATTATTGATTTGGTTTGTATTTTGCGAATATGATTTTTGGGTTTTTTTGTGTCCAAAGTCTTTCGATTGATTGATTAAGTGGAAACCCTTACTCTCCAGTAAATTACAAAGGTAATACTAATCATATTTGAAAGTTAGTTACTATGAAAATGTTAGTCACTATCTTACCTTAAGGCGAGAAATTTTCGCGGAGATTTATTTTCGCGAGGTAAAAAAAATTGCATTTCGCGGGTATTAATTTTCGCGAATGGATGCAAACAGAAAATTTCGCGGGTATTTATTTTCGCGAATCGGAAAAAAAATTAATCTTTTTTTTTGTCTGCAACTTGGAAAAAGCGATAATCTTTCTAAAAGTTTAAGGAAAAATGAAACTTTACAAATGGTATGTACTTAAAAACTTTCTTTACAACGGTCCTAACAAATATAAACGAAGAGTTTCAAACAAACGACAGTTTTTACTGATTTTCAAATATAGAGAAAGCATTACGTTCAACGTCAAGTTCAATGTCATTTGCTTCTGGTTCTGCATTATCATTAACTTCCCATTCTGATTCATCTGAAGAGTCTTCAACCTCTGCTGGTGACGTTTTATAGAATTCTAGTTCGCTTGGCATCAAAGAGGATAGGCTTATCGTTTCTTGCTCTTGAATGACTTCCATTAATGGACAGATATCATCAAAAGGGTCAAGACTTGGAAGCTCACTTGACCCCTTTGTAATCGCATCGAAGATTCCCGACTTTTTCCAGCCACTGGCGGTCACTTTCATTCCTTCTTCAGTGTTCATGTGGTCGTACAAAGAGATAAGCCATGTTGCATGTAGAGGTTTTAAAACGCTTAGCCGGTAATCAATGTCGATATCGTCAAGTTCCAAGCCATTTTTTATTCCATTGGTGAGTTGTCTGGTGTACCATTCTGAGAACTTTTTTCTTGTAAAGTCCTTTGCAGCCTTGTTAACGGACAAGTCGAGAGGCTGGTACAGGTTTGTCATATTTGGTGGAACTTTTGTAGCTAGGATGTGGTTTTCTTCCAACAACTCAACCACTCTATTCGTTGTTTGACCACGGAAGACATCAAAAATAAGAAGTGCCTTTTGATTCTCACATCCAAGCCGTTCACGTTCTTGTCGAATGTAAGGCAAGATGATCTCTTCCAAGAACTTGATAGACTCCGTTTCATTACTATAGTGGCTTTTATTAGCACTCAAAGAAAATCCATTTGGAAACTTTACTTTAGGCAAACTTTGATTTGTTTTACCCTTATAGATTAACTGCATAGGTAGAAATTTGTTATCTAAAGTTACTGAGAAAGTAGCCGTTATTGACCTCTTATCGTCGATGCCTTCGATTGGAACATTAGATGCGCCTTTTTTATCCATGGTCATAGCTGATACCTGGACGTATTTCGACGGTGTTTGATCGAAATTTATGATTAAAGAGTGGGGTATCTTGTGTGTTTCCACGTGGTTGACAATTTGGTGCAAGAACTTTAATTCTGCCTCTCTTTGAGCTCCAAGTGGAATCCGAACTTTTCCCGTTGTTTTCATGCGGCGAACGAATCCAAGGCGACGGAAAAGGCTTTGGGCCCAAGTTCTTCCAAATTCAAGGTGACCTTTCTCCAAGAGTGGGTATTGATCGATCAGCGCTTTGGCGGTCGCGATAGCAACGGTAGTGTTAACTACTCCTCCTTTGTATCTTCTGGCTTTGAGATAGTTTTTAACGAGTGGGTCAATTTTGTCTCCAAGTAAGCATGGGCGACCACGAAGCTTGTTAACAATAACCTTCTTTGGCGATTTCTTTCTCCTCTTCTCTTCATTTATTTGATTCTCGTAGCGTTTTTTGAAATTCCGAATTGTGCTTTCGTTTAGTTGTGGGTGGTCTTTTTTCCATTTTCTAATTGCAGAAGCAGTGCCATAAATACTCGCATGTTTTCCTATCAGGAAACGATCTTTAGCAGAATACGACTTGTATGCGCCACGTGACTTTTTCGTCCCCGCCTGTTGTATGTTCGAGGTAACCTTTTCATAATCGCTAGCCTTCAACCCTAAAATATAAAAGATCTCAATATTACATTTTTTATAAGAACGTCCAACTTCGGCCATGCCATCAAATAATCTTAACTATTTACAACTGAAACCAGTAAATGTTTTTACCATGTTCTTAAATCCGGTCAAAAACATTGGTCAAATTAAGCAAATGAGAAAACCCGTTTCGTTCGATTTATGCAAGACTGTTCATATTACCTGATTCATTTTGTGTGAGGGTGCTAGATGATACTGTCAAATTTGTCTCTGTCCTCGACGACGATTGCATGTTCCTGTCCATGTTGTTACATTGTGATTCTCTTTGACTTTGTTTTTTTCTAAGCCTTCTAAGAAGCGACATTATGCTATCGAAGCGATCAATGATCACAAAAGAATGAAAATCTCCCTTGTTGCTCCTTTTTTTAAGAAAAAAAACACAACAAAACATTCGAAAGTTTGTGCAATGCAATGACTTCATTTCTGTCCCGTGCACTCCATCGCAAATGTTAATTTCAAATTTGTTACTTTGGGAGGTTTATTTTCTAAAGTGGAGGAGAGACAAAACAAAAAAGTTTTGCACTGAGGTAGCGCATCAAGTTATCTCTTATCATTCGACAGTTGAGCTAAGCTGAGATGGCGGAGAAAAGTATAACTTTCAGTGCTGGAGTAAGGGGTTTCCATGTGTACAAGTCTAGTTGGAAACCCGAAGACGGCGAGGTTTTGAAAAGCGAGCATGAGAAAAACAACCCATATGATATATTTTCCATGAAAGTTTTCAAACCAAACTCAGGTGAAATCGTTGGACATTTGACCATGGAAATTAGTAGAATAACCAAATTCATAGAAGACAGAGGGGCAAAGGTTTCACTGAAGATACGTGGAAGACATTACAGAAGAAGTCCCCTCGTTCAGGGTGGACTTGAAGTTCCTTGCGATGTTACAATAACAATGATTGGAAGTGTCGTGAACCATCTCTTGTTAAGAAAATATGAAACTTTACTCAATGAATTCTACCTTGAACCACAAGAGGAGGAAATTATCGGGACTTTCCTGACATTAAACACTAATATTGAGATAGAAGAACCAAGACCAAGAGCAGCCAAAAAGAAAGAAAGAAAAAAGAAAACAGATTCAAACTCTGTTGTGTCTAGAGATATTCGAGAAATGATTCGAAATCCTAAAAAGAAAAAGGAAGACAACGTAACTATTGTGCTTGATTGATGGAAGACTATGTATTAAAATATATTTTTAAATACCCTTTCATTGTACTACATGAATACAAGCAAAAACGCACTAAAATTTGTTATTTTTAATCTTTTTTTCGCGGGTATAAATTTTCGCGAATGCGACTCCTAGAAACATTTCGCGGGTATTTAATTTTGCGAAATCGACTAAAATTCGCGAAATTCGCGAAAATTTGTACCCGCGAAAATTTCTCGCCTTAAGGTATATAATATCCTGGATAAAAGTTTTAACCGGTTTTGATTTTTACTGATTTTGAAAAAGAAAATGTGCAAATCCAATGTGAAAGATGGGTGACAAAAAAATAAATCATTGAATCTTCAACAGGAAATATGTCCATCTTATAGAGCTTGTAAATCTGATCAAAAAAAAAAATGACATGGGATTGTTTCCCTAAATCAAACGTTACTGCAATTATTGATGTTCATAGATTTTAAGATAGGCTGGACCATGATGTGTTATTAGTTTTCATAATAATTTGAGTTACATATATCTTGAAAACTTGGACAGTTGAAGCTTTTCTTTCCCAGCTGTCATTGCTTTTTTATAGTAAAATATTTTTATGGTCAATTTTTACGCTCATATACGTATGTTGAAGTGTTACATCTTGTTAGAAAAAAAAAGTTTTTCCTTGTACAATATTACTAAAGAAAAATTCAAAGATAAACGAAAGCTTTTGGGTTTGTAGGACATTTTTTGCAATGAGAAAAATGTGGCGCATACATCCAAATTATCCAAGAGTTTCGTTTGAATGACTCAGATAGAGAAAATCTCAAGAATTACAACCCATTCGTATTAATTATTTTTAAGTATACTTCAGAATGTTTTTATTGCTCAAAACCAAAATGTTAAAATCCTATTGCTTTTCATTCCCACCTATGGCATGAAAATCCATCACTGAAAAATATGAAAGTGGCGACCAAGCTTTAGGGAGAATTGCAAATTAGGGTATCAGCTATAATTACGATAATTAACATTGTTGTATATTATGTATTCATTTTGATTAAGTTATAATATATTTCTCATGTTTATTTCAGGTTTATTTATTTATGATTTCTCGATACAAGGTTTTGCCTCCTGATCTACATTATCAATTATCTCATGATCAGGAGAAATCTCCTAATTAATAGCAGATTGTTGTCCCATATCAATTTTATATCAGGAGACAAAAACCTTGAATGTGAGTCGAAATTTTAGAAACTGAGGATATATAAAGAGCATTATCTTGTTCTCAAATCCAAGATGTTTAAAAAAGTGTCCTCTGTTGAAAAAGAACATGAAAAACAAGAATAAAGAGTGGAATTATGCGAAAGGATATTTTAGGATATAAAAAATTTCAACTTTAATTAGTTCAAGAAAAGGGAAGCTTCTATTGTCAATAATAGTATAAAGTCTGGCTGCAATTTCTTTTGATTTAGTTCATAAATGACCTCACACAGCTTGAGCTATTAACAAAACACACCCGAAAGTAAATAACCAAACACGACTTATGCCTGGTTTTGGTGTTGAACCTCCAAATTTAAAGTTGAATTTCAATTATTTCTTATTTTATAAAACATTTTTACAGGAATTTTTGATGTCCTTTTGTATGGAAGCCATTATCGAACTTCAGCCACCCAATTAATTAAGATTATTGAACCTGTCAATATTTTTCAGGTGTTACAACATTCGGCCTGTCCACGATGTGTGTGAGATTCGATCACATCACCCATTCAGAAGAATGTCAACACGTGAGTTTAAGTGGAGAGTGGAGGGCGACTTCAAGTTTCATCATTCTCGGCGTATTTTTGACCTGTAGCACCATCTTGCAGATGCTTTTATCTATCTGGAAACCGATTGTGGAACGAATCTTTCGTATCACCTCGTTTTGTGCAAGTGAGTAGTTAGTTCCCTTCCTTTTTGTGGGATGTTAAGATTCAATGCTATCATCAGATTTGTACTGGTTATAGCATGGCTTTGAGGGAAATTATTCGCGAATTTCACGAATAACCATGCTATCATGTTATCAATAACCATGTTGTAGCATGGCTTCGAGGGAAATTATTCGCGAATTTCACGAAGAACCATGTTATCCTTAGTAAATTACATAGTTGGTTGATTGACGTTTTTGCTTGGCGGGAAATTTTGAAATCGGCGGGAAATTTCAGATTAATTTATCAAAAACGTCAATTAAATTTCAACCAGCTGATTTAAAGAATTAAACTTAACAACAGCAATTTTTTCATCTCTCATAGTATTTTCATTGTGTGTGGCAGCTATCATTTTCCCATTTGGTTTCCATGCCAAAGAAATTGGGGGCGTTGCGTATCGGCTACCGCCCAAAACGTCTGTGGGCTACTCGTATTTCTTGTTCATTGGCGGTATCTTGCTTTTAACTGCAGGAAACATCTTATTCAACTTTGATGTGATACGTAGGAACTTTCGACGGTAACCCTGAACTGTCTTAATACATGGAATTGCATGCATTGCATATTTGCGTCACTAAATTTAAAACTCGATGTGTTTTATTTCTCTGTCCTGATAATTAAGATCAGTGACAGGTATTTTACTGTGTGGATAGTGTATATATTATAACGTACATCAGAATTTATTGTTATTGTAAATAGAGTTGAGTAAATTTTGACGTTTTCTTCTGATATTTACTCTCGACGAGTAAAGGCACAGTCGAATCTCTTTCTAATTCGAACGAATTTCGTGGCCCCTTTACCTACTAATTCTCTGAATCTCCATAATTCGAATCTCCGTAATTCGAATCTTCATAATTCGAACTCTCTCTAATACGAACGAATTTCGTGGCCTCTTTACCTATTAATTCTATGTAAATGAACCGTCGTATTTCGAACGTTTTTTTCAGTCAAATGGGTGTTCGAGTTAAGGAGAGTTTTATATTATCAGTGTTTTTATATGGTACAATCGACCGAGGTGAACTTGATAATCTGGCATTAACAGAAATTCTACAGAAATTCAAAGATCCTCTATTTTCCGTGCGCATTTTCGATTGAAAACTATTTGTATTTTTAACTATTTGTATGTAAGTTATATTCAGGTGTATAAAACTATCGGAGCTAAGCGAACTATATTGACGTTTTGAGATATCATGAAACTTCCTGTTAAGCATTGGTTTCTTCTTTTTGTTTTGAAAATAGAAATGAAGATCGTTTTCTTATGTATTTCGCGTTTGGTTTACTTACTAGGGTTTCCTTTGACACTACATAGGCTTGCTTTACCAGACAAGATCAGGTCGAAACTTTATATTTTTGTTTGGGTTATGCGAGCAAATTACTGATTTTTTTCGTAATAATGTTAATAATAATAATGTTTGCCACTGTACAATGATAACTCTTAACTTCAACCAAAGCCAATAAGACGTATTCAGTATTAAAGAGATAATCAACCAAAGGCAATAACATGTATTCAGTATTAAGGAGATGATCACATTCTAAGAGCAGAAAATTTGTCATATTTTTTAAGGGTCGCTTGAAAATGAAGTACTAAGAAAACATCTTTCGAAATAACAAAATGAGCGCATGTTTTGATCCTTTTACAAAACAAAGGGTTAATAGAGTTGAGTAAATTTTGAAAAACAAAGGAATAATACGCCGTTTCTTATTGGTGTAGTATATCAACCAAGCTCAAATGAAACCGAAAAACTTGTTTGGCTTGAAAGATTTGAGCGGATTTTAACTGAGATCTACATAAAATGGAGTGGTGTTATAATCATTACTGGTGACTTGAATATTGATCTTTTAAATGGAAACAAACAATCACAAAGCCGTTACAAAGACATTTTGCACTCATTTTCATTACGTCAGCATGTAACCAAAGCAACAAGGAAGTCAAAATCGTTGATAGATCATATTATTAGTACGATACCAAATGGTGTTATTCATCAAGACATTCTGCATACTGAAGAAATAAGCGACCATGATGCTCCGTATGTAATTTTCAATGTCAAAAAAGCAAAGTACACACCACGCTACAAGTTTATACGTAACGAAAAAGCTCTTGATATGAATAGCTATGTATCTGATTTTCAGCAACTACCACTTAATTTAGTATATTCATTCGATGACCCAGAAGATCAAGTCTCGATATTCAATAAGTTAATTATAGATTGCATCAACTCTCATGCTCCTTTAAGAAAAGTAAAACTCACTAGACCGGTAGCTCCTTGGATGAATGATCAAAAAATCGTAAATCTCCAGAACGACTTAGACTTTCAACGTACTATTTATCGCAAGGATAAATCTGAGAGTAATCATACCAACTACCAAAACACCAGAAATAAACTCAAAAGAACTATTAAAGAAACTAAAGCTAATTTCTTACGCAAAGCACTCTCGGAGAAACAGCCAGCTAAAGTCTGGAATACTGTTCATAGAATATTAAATAAACAGAATGATCGCATAACACTTCACCCCACAGATATTAATAATTATTTTACATCCTTAAGCTCTCGCCTGACTGGTAAAATGAATGAACCATGTGATTCTACTAAATTCTTTGAAAATATCTCCGATGACGTAAATGCAGATACGTTTAAAATCAAGCATACCAACTACGACGAAGTTAGAAATATTCTTCTCGAAATAAAAAATGACTGCTCCACAGGCCATGATGGCATTCCAATACGATATTTGAAACCAGTTGTAGATGATGTCACTTCACCATTGGTTCATATTATTAATACCTGCATCGACAATAGAGTTTTCCCAACAACCTGGAAAATAGCACGAGTATGCCCAGTACCAAAAGTGGACCATGCGAAAGATGTTACAGAGTTTAGACCGATATCAATCCTTTGCATTTTGTCCAAAGTTTACGAACGAGTCATATTACATCAACTGTGTCACTTTTTAGAAGTTAAAGCACACTACAACCAAACCCAGTCAGGTTTTCGAAAAGGACATTCCACTACTACATTATTGTTAAAACTAAGAGACGATATTCAACATGCTATGAACACCAGTGAGGTAACTCTTGGAATTTTACTCGACTATTACAAGGCATTTGATACGATAGATCACCTGACGTTATTAGAAAAACTTCACAAACTAGATTTTTCTACACAAGCTTTAAATCTAATTCATAGCTATGTCTCAGAAAGAAAGTAGTTTGTTCAAGTAGACGACAAAAGTTCATCCGTTAAACCTAACAACTTTGGTGTACCGCAGGGCAGCATTTTAGGTCCTGTCCTATTCAATTTATATACAATTGATCTTGCAGAGAATGTTACCTGTGATACCTTACAATATGCTGATGATTCCACCCTATACAAACATTCAAAACCGAAAAATCTAACAAAATGTATTGAAGAATTAGAATCTGATCTAAGAACTATATCAACATGGTCTTCTAATAACAGCTTGGTCTTCAATGACCCTAAAACAAAGTTTCTGCTATTCTCAACTACTCAACTAAGCAAGAGACATAATCTAATCAACGAAAACCTTAAAGTAATGCATAATGGCAAACGTATTGAAAGAGTTACTACAAAAAAGATTCTGGGAATTCATTTTGATGAAAACCTATCCTGGTCATGTCACGTAAATAATGTAATTCAATCTTCTTATGCGACACTTAGAAGTCTTCGTCAATTTAAACGCTTCACACCATATAAAGTTCGTAAATCTCTGGCTGAAACTTTGATTATATCAAAAATTAGATATTGCTTAGTAGTATACAGTCAGCTACCAAAGTATCAAATTCAACGGCTACAAAAAACACAAAATACGGTTGCTAGCTATGTATTAGGTCGATACGTGAAAGAACCTGATATGATTAGAACATTAGGTTGGTTACCTATTAGTGAATTAATAAACTTTTCTATTGCAAATTGTTGCTTCTCAGCCTTACACGATCGAAGCTGGCCGAAATACCTGCCTGTCAAACTACAAGAATCTAAGAGAACAACTAGAAGAGATATTGAAATGATGGTTGAACATGGTGAAAAAAACACCTTTAATGATCAAGTTTTTAATACTTTTAATAATTTACCAAAAGCTATTAGAGTAATTAATAATAAAAAAGTATTTTACAGGGAAGCTAAACGATATTATAGTGATAGAGCTCTTGCTAGAGTTTTATCTCTATAATATTATATGGCGTTTGGAATAGAACTTTGGTATATTCTTCCTGATTTGCTGAAGCTACTCTTCCCTTTTCAAGTGTGTTTGGTGAATACTAGTACTTTTGTCATCTTATTTCTGCCATAAAATTTTTTTAAACTTTTAATACGAAATATTTAATGTGGTAATCTAAATTTTTATCTCTTTATACGTTTATTTATGGTTTATTTATAGTTAATCTCCTATAGAGGGTGCGTCTTGGCCAGCTTGCATATTGCTATATTTCCTCTATTTGCCCAGTTCATCCAGGCCAAGATTCTTTCAATTTAATTTCATAAGGTTTCTTATTGTCGTACTCAAATCAATGACATTCTCAAGTTGTGTCCTACATTTATTCAGTTTGTTTTAATCTCGATATTTTAATTTACATACTAATAAAGATATATATTTTAGTATTTTTATTTTTATTTTTAAGTTGTAGGGAGAAGAACCATTTTGTAATTAATGGATCCCAAATATATGATTTAATAATAATAATAATAATAATAATAATAAGTGTCAAGCACCCTCCTCAGGCCCTGGGTTTCTTGCTTTCCAGATTTTCGAATAAAACCCTGGTTACGAGGTATATCGAAATACATCCGTATATCGAAAAGATAAAAATAACCTAGGTTCGAAGTTGTGTAAGGTCAATGTTTATAACAATCTACATATCTACATATATACATACAAGAGTAAATTACACTTGTGTTGTCGTTTTAAGTGATGCAGAAAATCATCCTGACGGCATCGTTACACAGTAACACATAATCCTGAGCAGATGTTATTTAACCGAACAACTACCAACAAAGTCGACATGATTTTGGACACTGGTAACCGTAGAGGTCACAGAATCCAACGTAGATGAGAAGACCTGGACAGATGATCTTCCTGTCTTTGCAAACTAAAAAATAATCATTGGAAAACTGTTGTGTAAACGGAGACATATTCTAATATGGGGTAGTGCACACTTGCACAAAAATATCAGGTTGTGTATTCCTCATTTAAGTTGATGACAGTATCAAGTTCGCTCGAAACAAAATGTCAACCTTTTTGTTATTGACGAAACGCAATCCAAAAAGTAATGTTTTCAAGTCGCGTTGACATTAGAGACGTGATTTTTATTTGTTGTTCTTCCCAGTGGGCAAATTTCTTGAAAAACTACTGCGAAGGAGTGCATTTCTATAGAAATATACACACTATTCCAATAAAAGTACTCTTTTTTATCGCAGGTACTTTTTAACGATTTTGCTCACTGGGTTTCATTTCCTCTTGATTATTCTGACGTGATAGCATTTCATTTCTGTTAAGTACATCAATCAGATAAGAAGAGAAAAGAATCGACTGGGCACTGGGGACGAGGTTTGCGAACATACCTTTCCACGGAGAGGGTTTTGTAGGTTTTGGTTTCATTATTGCCGTTGTTGCTGCCGTCGTGGTTACTGGCGTTGATGTGGATGTGGTTTTTCTGCTTGAAACTGGTTTCGTAGACAACCGGCGTGGTTTCGGTGGATTACAGTAAGCCGCGTTAATTTTTCGGATATCCAAATCAGAGAGTTCATCACCGCCGAGAATTTTGCTAGGATTGTTCTTCCATTCTAAGGTAGGACTTCCATTTCGGGAAAATGCAAATCTAAAATGAAAATCATAAATATTTCTCATCGTGTTTATATGTCAGTGAATTTTGACGACGATTTCATCCAATGTGTTAGCCCCTAAATCTTCCATTTTGATTTTCGACAATAACAAAAATGGCGTCACTCACTTTGAGTAATGCAGAATACTAACAGGATCATATGGCAACATTGAATTCAGTGGATTTCTTCTGATCACAAAATTTTTCTGTTTACCTATATCCAAAGAAAATACAGTAGAAATTACAAGACTACACGATTTCTGTTTTCAAAAGAACGATACACGCACCGACACGAACTACGCGTATTTTGCCACGTGATCACACGGTGAATTGATTTGCAACGCATCGAACTTGAAAGGATTAATCCATGAATCTTATCAAACTTTTTTAAAATTTGCTGACATTTTGCTCACTATTGCAAAATTAGAGGGCTTTCATTGGCTCCAATTACTATATTATACTCATGCGCATGCTCAGTGTTATGTCAAATAGCTACAGCTTAGCATACAATTCGGAAAGGAAAAAAATATATATTAGTTGAAAACTCCGCGAAATTCGCTTTTCAGTAACTGCGCCCTCGTATTAACGCCATAATCAGAAATATTAAATGAAGAAAAGACACCCTTAAAATAATCAGGTCTCACCGTTTTCAATGTTCTGTTTATGTACGTAAAGAAACTGATCTCTGTCTGTTCGCGATTGCTCGTGCGAAAAACCAAGTGCATGGAGCAATTCGTGTAGTATGATGCCCAACCGAACACATGTTTCAGATTCGTCACCAATCATGATTGACAATCGTTGAGATGAATATGGTTTTCGACCAATGAATGACCAGCATCTAAACGTTTCACAAACTTTATAAGATTTGAAGCTTATAATCAAACATGGCTACCGTAAAGACTTCCCTTCACCCTTTTGACTTAAGACTGAAATAGACTGAAATTTTTTAAAGGCAAAAAGTTTGTTTTTTTTTTCTCAAGGCATTTAGATCTCTGACTTTTAGGTGTTCCATCTTTTTGACTTTTCTGTCGCAATCAATTTTAGTCCTGTACTCTGGTCTTTTTCCCCTTCAATAGATTATTTTCCTTGATTTTTTTTATTGTTATTATTATTATTTTAACTGCACATAGAAATCCTTGTTCAAAAATTTTATATATTTAAATAATTTTATCACCTTAAAGTTGACTTCTTATACCTCCTAGTCTACCTACTTACGTCACTTTGTTTTGGACGTGAACTTTATAAATAAATTAATATATTGTTTTCCTTTTCATTTTTATAAACAGTGTTTTCATTTTTTGAATTTTTTCGACTTGAATGCGTTTTCGTGTATTCTATAGTATTGGACAAGTTCATTCTTCTTTATCTTTCTCTTCTTCAGTCAGCAAGAGACGACAAAGATCGAAGTTGAATATTAAAAACGTACCCATGACCGCTGATTATATGAACATGGTTTTTCGGTGCCGTACTTTTCTTGTATTCAACGAACTTTACACATGTTTTAGCCTCGATTTCATTCATAGCTAGCCTAATGACGTGCTTGGCAAATCTAAGCAACGGGCTTTTGATTCGGTCTGCAAAATAGATTAACACATAAGTGATTAAAAATATTGCTGACCAGTGAAATGAACTCCAGTTTTTTATTGTTCATACGGCTACCATTTACATCATCCAAACATATCGAAGGAGTCTGGGCAAATTTGTTGAAAAACCACTGCAAAAGAGTGCATTTCTATAGAAATATACACACTATTTCAATAAAATTGCTCTTCATCGCAGTGACTTTTTGACAATTTTACCCACTGGGATATTAAACGCTTCCATATAAAACTTACCAAACGCATCATCTATGACGTATGGGACGACTCCATTCGGCCATTTAACAACATTGAGTCTCCTAGCTGGAAATGCATTGATCAAACCATGATGGCGTTGGGAAGGCGACGGGGCATTAACGTCAGTATCATCGTCATATTTTACGTCCATGGATTCGACATTGTCATCACAACCTGTGATCAAAATTATAACAAAAGTGAAATAAACTAATGTGAAAGCGAAGACAGCCGTTGTTTGCTTTCAGTCAAATGCCATTGTTGCAAATAGAACTTTTAAAAGAGAAATAGATGGCAACCTCGTCAAGTCATGGCGATATTCAAGGACAACTTTATACGGCGTAAATTTTACCTAGTCTAAATTAATTCAACAAGCCTGCCGTTAAACACTTGTTGCACTTTTGTTACTGTATGTTACATACAGTATACTGTACGTTACAGGCTTTCATAAATACATGCCAATCGGATTAGATTTAATCAGTAAGAAATTGGGTTTATAAACAACTGTAAGTTGTTTCTTCATCAGGGTCTTCAACTCGTTATAACTGTAGTAAGCATCTGGTATGGGATTGTTCAGAAATGACGTCATTCCCCTCCATCAACCTCTATCAACTTTGCTATACCCTCTCGCCCTAAGTTGACGTCATCTTTTTGAAATTGACCATCCAAGTCGAGGTATTCATACATATTTTTCAAGAAAAATTTACAACAACAACAACAACAACAACAACAACAACAAATCAAGGGTTTGAAAATTGTGAAAGTTGACATCAACAGTAGTGTCACCTCCCACTTATCTCGTGTAACCCTCTCCTCCCCTCTAACGGCTGACGTTATTCGTGAACAATCCTTATGTATGAAATGAATGATAATTCCTAACCTTTTGCGTTTATCTTGTTTATGAAGTCCGTCACGGAACCCCTTGACAAGTGCAACAAAGCTAAATAAGAAAGCGAATAAATTAAAAAAGATTTCCTGGTTTGGAAGGTTGTCATGACAACTAGTATGATGCAACAGCTGGAAGACATTTGGTTGATTGTGTTGTTTCGTTACCGATATCAAGCAACGGCCGTTCTGCATAGAGGGGAAAAATAAAATTATTTAAATGCTTGGATAACGTTTTGAATATCTAAGAGATAAGCAGTTGGGTTTAAAATACTCTACGCGTATTCGGAACCGAAAAAAAGTTATCTTGCCAAAAAGTTAGAAAACAGAAATTGATTTGCATCATCCTAGCCATACTCAGGAGATGCATTCACACTTTGTACTAACAGAAGAAGAGAGTGTGTCAGTTTGAAATACAAGTACCCCACGCAGAAAATGAAAGTCGCTAGTTTCGACCAAGCAAGTTTACATTCCACCATTAAGAAGGGCGCAATAAATTCGAATCGTTATTGTAACTTTTCTGATTTTACACATGCGGTCCATTTTTTTTGCACCGACCCTCGCCAATGTCGATATTGTACGAACACACTATCATTATTATCAATAAGGGCGTACAAGACTTTCCTGAGACGGAAGCTGTCGGTCACGTTAATTTCGTGTTCAATGTAAATTTCATACGAATGTAGGACGCCCTTGGGAGTTCCTATTTTGAGAAGATATGGTACTTGGGTTGACAAATATATCACGTATCAATCAACAAATTTTACCTGATGTTATAACAAATACGAGCGTTGATTGGTAGATCTTCATGATGTCGCTTTTGATTGGTCAGTCCTTCAAACTGCACCTTAACGAGAATCAGAACCTATATGTACCTTCTGTCGCCTCTAAGATGCGTTGCTGTAGAAATGATCAATGGTATCTCGTGATCGTATCTATTGCTGAATTCACATCGGAACTGATTACGCATGTTCTTCTTCCTAAATAAAAACAACTCCTTTCCATGCCTGTGGTATATACGTTTTCGAGTCAAGTGAAGGTAGTCTGGATCAGAAGTTGTTGTTGGCATTGTTTTGGAAATAAACAAGGCGGAGAAATAACGGTCGTGAAGGATGGCTTAAAATCAGAAAAAGTCATAAACTCTCTATTGTTTGTTATGATTTGATGCGAAAATAAGCAATTAATCTGATACGACTAGAAATATTTTTGGCATAAAAACGATAATTACCGAGTGAATTAGGATATAATTAGCAATTAGGAGATATCCGCTAATTAATTGACAACAACACTTCGATTGGTCGTTTAACAAAATGCGTAAATTTAATTAAAAGATCGTTAGGGAAATTTCCCTTACAATGCAGTTACGTTATTGAAAATCTTTCATTTTAAACTAACATCAAATATTTTCTGTGATTCCATCGCATGATTGTGTGATTACCACCTAAGAAAACATTATAAGGTGTTTCAAAACGTTAAGGTTCCCAGCGGGCAAATGTGTTGAAAAATTAGCGCGAGAGAAGGAGTGCATTTCTATAGAAATTTACACGTAATTTCAGTGAAAGTGCTCTTCGTCGCAGTGACTTTTGGATTATTTTGACCGTTGGCTAATTTCAAATTTGGCATACCATATGAACGAGGAACTTTGTGACAGCCAGCGGTTCTGATGCTAAGTTATATTCGAGTATGTTGATCTAACAAAGTTCGGGCATACTATCCTCGAAATCTTTTGAAACATGGTCACGTGACATTTGTCAATGGCTTACTCGTTTGAACCAAACAGGAGCAACAAAGTTAATACCAATCCCGAACTCAGATTTTTTTGCCTTCTTGCCTTAATAACAACCAGTAATAACCACATGTTCTAGACAAACTGTTAGGCAAAACTAAGGGAATCCGATAGGAGAGGATCCTTCCATCCTTGTGTGTGGAATATTTAGCTCTATTAATTTATGTCTCGTGTTATTTTGAAATGGTTCATTTTCGAAATAAACTTCACCTCTTGCAAATCAGAAACAGAACAGCGAAGCTAATTATGGATTGAATGGCACCTTATTCCTTCCGCACTTCATGAAATGACACTTGATGGAAATGTTACTTGTGTAGGAGACAGACAGACAGACAGACAGTGTTATAGACACTTTCAGCTTAAAAAGTAACCGCCTCGTTTTCCCGTCTATTGAAAATGTCGCCTGTACGTACATCGCGAAATAATATAGATCTGTTTAAACACTAAACTGTGACTGAGTTTCATATCTAACCTTGGCTTTTATGCGATTCATTGTTCCACTGATTTCGTTACTTTATAATTTCTCCCTATTATTCCCAATCCCTATTCCAAGAGCTAGAAGCAGTTAGAACATTAGGTACGAGGTTAGACACGATGACTAGGCCACAATGCAGCGTTTGAATATAATTCGGGAAGGGTCTATTGAAATTCCTCAGAGCTTTAATTTTCTGCGGACGGAAACGGAACGCACGAATGCCAAGAAAGAACGTGATTGGTTCTTTCGTTGATTGTTCTTTTGTTCATTTACGTTCCTGTCCACGGAACGATTGTAACGACAACAACTTCTGTTTGCTCCGAATAGAATAGAAAAGAGAAAAAGGAAAATAAACCAATCAGATCTTATTTAGTGTTAGTTTTTATTCGTTCCTGTCCGCGGTAAGTTTTCTATAAGCTGAAAGTCGCCTTAAAATAGACATAACACAATCGTCGCACCCGCTTGCTCATTCCATCACAGCGTTTGGGGTGATGGCTCATTCATTCATCTCTCAATACTGTGACTAAGACAGTTGCAGGATTTATTATGAAATTATTTGGAATTGAGCAACCTTGTCCCCAGAGGTATGGAAGGTGAAAGACTATGTAAAAGTAAAAGAAGTTTGGGATCGAGGTTACCTCTCAAAAGAAGAAAGATTGTCCAGTTCGTCACAAACTCGTACCCAGGGTTTCTTGGCTTTTCGATATACGAAAAAGCAAGAGATCCTGGGTACGTGAGTTTGTCATTCATTTCAATTTTCTATTCATGAACGACGTCACGACATCAAGCACATCATTTTCAATTTAAAACCCTAGTACGCATGCGCAGTTGAAAATAACAAAACTGACTTTGCCAAATTACTTAATAACAATGCCAATATCATTATGCTGACGTGCAGATTAAGATTGGAGACGAGGCTGAGTATGACGTAGACGTTTTGAGTTCTGCAGCATCCAGTTTTTTTAAAAAAATTTTAAATCAATATGGAAGTTAAACCAGTCATGTAAAAATCAATCAGGTGTCAATCAAATTCAAACGAGTCGTTTATCTTTCTATTTTACATATCTCTGGTTAGACCATAAGAAATCCGTAGGTATATATCCGTCTTATATGGAGAGAGGGTGTATATTTCCGCAGAAAAAATATAATTAAAGCTATTTCTTCATATGCATGAAATACTGCAATCCATAATTCCGAATTCATCATCGTAGCAGAATCTAACCTCGTTTTCATTTTAAAAAGCAATGACATTCCAGTAATATTGTCAAGAGGTCGAAGGGAATGTTTTATTGAGATTTTATTGAGTGTGTATTGAAATGCACTCATTCGCAGTAGCTTTTCAACACTGGGTTTGTATCATTGACAAACATTAATCGTACACCAGTGGGGATATTTTATAGAAAGCTCCTTTATTGCGTATCAATTAAGAATAAAAGCGAAGCTGCAGAATTAGATAATTTATGAATTCAAGGATAAGAAAGAAAGGATGAAGGTGTTGTGTAGTACATTTCTTAACGTGCGGAAGGCTTCTCCGGAATTTCTCCTTAAATAAAATACACATACGATCAAAGCAAAATTGCAGACATAACACTGACAAGAGGAGTGATAAAATTGTTATTATATCCATGTAGTTCATTTATACTTCCTCGAAAGAAATCGTTGACTATCCGTTTGATCTGTTAAATCGCTCGTTTATAAAATCACAGGAAAATTTCCAGCACAAAAAAGGTGTAATGACGTGTGAGGATCGTAGACGAAACAAAACAACATTTGACAGAAGTCTTTAAAAGAAACGATTTCTCCTCAACCAGGATTGATGAAAATCGATTTTGCTAAACCAAAAGCTGAAACATGACGTCACAATTGGATTGACAGAGAATCGCGATTGCGATTTTCTGAATGTATATAAGAAGAAAAAATCACTTGTTTAAGTTCAAGTTTCTTATGTAAGTAACAACCTCGAAGCCAGGGTCTCTTGCCTTTTCGATATACGGATAGCGATCGAAAAGGAAAGAGATCCTGGATTCAAGGTTGTGTAGGTATAACAAAAACAATTTAAAAAAAAACAACAATATCTTCGATTGAATATCAGAACTATTACCAATCTATTACGTATAATTCAACAACTGCATGTGGCGTGATTCATGTGACTTGAGAGCGAAATGCGACCCCTAATGTGTACCAATCGACCACATAGGTGATGCTTCATACTGGGTGATGATTGGCTGCGAGATGGTCCACAGGAGATCTGCTTGACCTCCTAAAGGACTGATTGACATACCAGTAACCAGTTTGTTAGCGCAAATGCAATCGAGTTCAAACAACATGTTTTACATCGCATTTTGAAATCTTTCTTGTCACCTTCGGAAGAAACTTTCGGCTGACGTAAAAATCAACGATGAACCGGTTCGTCACTTTCTTCTTCTTTCGAATGACAAAATTTTAAAATTCCTGAAAAAAAGGTGATGCAATTATTTACAACGATTATAACAACATCAATTCCTAACATTATTCGCTAAGGATTTGGGTGATCCAGACCAACAATTCTAACATAACACAAATATCTCAGAGATCAGTTTTAATATCATCGAGAATTCTACACAAAGTTACGTGAGACGTTTCCTGAACAAAATCACCATAATCCTTCTACAAGTTCATTATTTATATAATCAATACTAGTACAGACAGAGTCTTGAGGACTTTCAGTAGGCAAAAGCGTCCAAAAGTCACTGCGATGAAGAGCATTTTTATTGAAATAGTGTGTATATTTCTATAGAAAAGAACTCCTTTGTAGTGACTTTTCAACATATTTACCCACTGGACTCGTTCAACCTCACCTTGAATTACTTGCTGATAAGCTTTACTAGCAGGCGAATCAGGAAATTCTGCCAGGAAAGATTTACCTTCATCACAGCATCTACCTGAAATATCAAACGAGTACAGCAACAGCCAATGATAAGCCTTTCACAGTTTTGACAACAGAGACTTACCAGTTATTATTCAATTCAAGCAAAATCGTCAAAATGTCACTGCGATGAAGTGCATTTTAATTGAGATAGTGTGTGGCTTTTCTATGTACTCCATCGCAGTGATTTTTTCAACAAATTTGCCCAAATTGTAGGTTGTGGTAATGAAAGCAACACAACATCATAATGCGAAGTTTCTTCAAAAAAGCCCCTCACTTCAAAAACCATCGTATTATACTACTTCTAATAACACCCTCCACCTCTTCCTACAGGGCGTTTACTCAGGCGTTAAATCGAAAAAGTACCGCAGGTGTCATTCGTTAGAATGAGAAAGAACAAAACGCAAAGAACCAGGACGCTCAAACACCTATATCGTCACTTCCAATCTTACCATCAACCCACTAACCTATTCTTGGATCCAGCGGCAACTTTCCAAGAAAAGTTAATCCCAGATCGTCCGCCATCTTTTGTGCGCCACCGGTTGTAGCAGGGAACGGGTTGGAATTATGCTGAAGATCAAAATCAAAATCATACGTGAGCTTCATCCTTTCCTGTATTTTCCGTTACCGTTTTTTGGTGCAAAAAAAGACTGTTATTGTATACCTGGCATTTCGGGCACACGAAACCACTCATATTTTCGACGACACCAATGATCGGTAGTTTTACTTTCCGACAGAAATCAATCTCCTTCCGGACATCCAACAAAGCAACTTCCTGGAAATGAAAGTAAACTTCAACTTCACCAGAGTCTCAATTACTCAAACGTTTGACAATTCAAACAGCCCCATGGAGGTTTGGATTATCGAGAGATAACTGTACTCCAAAACACTACGTTTTAAAAAAAATCATTTTTAAGTTGGAAGAGAAGTAACAGAATGTTTTCAGCTTGAACTTTACTTAAGAACCTTTGCATAGAAGAGGCTTTTCCTATTGTCTTCTTCAAAGCGATAAAACAGCAATGAGTGACGACATGGAACGGGGAGAACCTATTCTGGTCAACCTGGTATAACAAATCCTTCTATGGGGGACGACATGGAACGGTGAGAACTTTTTCTGGTCAACCTGGTATAATAAATCCTTCTATGGGTGGCTGACGACATGGAACGGAGAGAACCTATTCTGGTCAACCTGGTATAACAAATCGTTCTATGGGTGGCGACATGGAACGGAGAAAACTTTTTCTGGTCAACCTGGTATAATAAATCCTTCTATGGGTGGCTGACGACATGGAACGGAGAAAACTTTTTCTGGTCAACCTGGTATAATAAATCCTTCTATGGGTGGCTGACGACATGGAACGGAGAGAACCCATTCTGGTCAACCTGGTATAACAAATCCTTCTATGGGTGGGTGACGACATGGAACGGAAAGAATCTTTTCTGATCAACCTGGTATAACAAATCCTTCTATGGGTGGGTGACGACATGGAACCGAGATAACCTTTTCTGGTCATAATGGTATAACAAATCCTTCTATGGGTGACGACATGGAACGGAGAGAACCTTTTCTGGTCAACCTGATATAACAAATCCTTCTATGGGTGGCTGACGATATGGAACGGAGAGAACCTTTTCTGGTCAACCTGGTATAACAAATCCTTCTATGGGTGGCAACATGGAACGGAGATAACTTTTTCTGGTCAACCTGGTATAATAAATCCTTCTATGGGTGGCTGACGACATGGAACGGAGAGAACCTATTCTGGTCAACCTGATATAACAAATCCTTCTATGGGTGGGTGACGACATGGAACGGAGAGAACCCATTCTGGTCAACCTGGTATATGAAATCTTTCTATAGAAAAACAGGAGACACACAGCAAGTACTATATGAGGATAGAACGTTGTCATGAACTAGAAGTGAACACTTTATTTCAAAATGGTCTGCTTTAGAGAGCTTCAAAGCCAAGTTTCCTTGGTTACGACAAATATACAAAAACATCAACCTGTGGTGTGGTGATGACAACAGCTCCGTCAACTTCAGTCTTACTGAGATATTGAACTAACGACAGATGTTCGTCAGATGTGCCAGGTGGCGTGTCGATAACCAGATAATCCAGATCACCCCAATCAACATCCTTCAGAAATTGCTTGATCAAACCTACAAGAAAAAATTGTGTTTTCATGTGGTTTTCATGATGGTATTTTAACGAGAAACCTAATCTAAAAACCCTGTTCTTATCTAGATCACAGTCAATTTAAACCTTTGTTTAGGTCAGTGAGGCCAAGGTTCAGTCTATGCCTCGTTCTTTTCTATAAGACTTTACACCAAAGGGTTTGATGAACTCAACACACACTGTCAGTTTCAAAGGCTTTCACCAATCAAATGCATTGATAACCCAACACCAACTATTGACCAGGATTTCTCAAGGTGAAGTTTGTCCAGATGAAAGCTCCCAAAACCTCCCAGTGTTCTTAATCTTTGGCCATTCCTATTTCGGCAATCCTGGTGGAATTTCACAATCTGGAAGAAGTCCTCTATATTTAATGCATTAACACTGATTCATTTGTTCAATTTGTTTCTCAATAAAAAAGTTAAACAGGAGACCAATTTTCAACCCAGTGAACAAAATTTGATGAAAAGTCACTGCATAGGAGTACACATCCTTAGAAATATTTGCATTATTTCAATGAAAATGCTCTTCATCACAGTGAACTTTTATTACCATTTTTTCGTGGCCCTCTCCATATTACTGCATCATCTTCCGATTGAAGGAGGAAACCAATACTCATAACTGATAGATTGTCGTCAACATACTTGAAAGAAAAGAAACGAAGTTGATATAGTAAAATTCATTTTATACAAGCTATAGAGGTTTAAAGAAGCTCTGTGGAAAGGCATCATCCTAGATTGTGAGACACGGATTAAGAGCTAACTTTGTTTATTTATGTTTATAACAACAACTTTTCCATAAGTCTCGAAATCTGTCAATCAATTTGTTTTCACCTCAATCAATTTCATTTCCACACATTTTGGAAGCCTTGAAAAATTGACGGGATTCATAAAACACATGTGTGAATATTCATCGATACAAATTTGTTGGTATAGTAATTTTTTATGAAATCAATTGGCTGCCACTTTCATCGATAAAAGTCATATCACATCATACTCTTTTTCTTTAATATCAAAACATTTGATTTTTAAAATTCACCACTGTGTTTATTTAAAAGTCAATTCATATGAAAGTTAAGCGCTACTGGAAAATGAACCTACATACAAACGGTTGTATGTCACTTCAGAATGTCACTTGTAGAGAAATCTTGGTTTGGTTTGATTAAATTTTATGAACTACAAAGTTCAAGCTTACCACAGGAGACCAACCAGAACCACTTTGATGAACCTAAACAACATTATAGAAACAAGGTCGGAGCTTTTGAGATTTATTGTGGAAATAAATGCTGAGTAAATATCACTTTTATTCATGTCAACAGGATGGATTTGGTGAAAAACACGCGCCTAAGTTGCACTGGCCACTGTTTGCTCTTCTTTAAGAATGCATCATGTTTTATTGTCAAGGCAAAAAATGACATTCTGACTGGAAAAATAGACCAATATTTGAAAATTGAATAAAAGCAATATAACTCATGAACTGATCAACAATGAAGAGACTGCGAAATATTGAAATAGATGGAAGCAAAATTAGCAAAAGCTAGCTTACTTCAAAATGCAAAAGTATATCAGACAGAAATTAAAAAATATCTTGTCAAACAGTCCAGACGTAAAAAATTGTAACACAGGAAAAAAAACTGTAAACTAGAATCTACCTGTTCTCCTTCCACTCCGAGTATTTTTGGCATCGATGGTCCACAGACATCAACATCTAAAACACCAATCTGAAAACAAGAGAAGGTCAATGTTTATAATAGTGTCTAAAGAAGTAGGTAGAATGGTTGAAAAAACATGACAATATTAAAACTACCTGCTTGTTCTCATCTTGTGCAAACCCATATGCCAGTGTTGATGTGAACGTACTTTTTCCTACGCCACCTTTTCCAGACAGAATGATGATCTTATGTTTAACTGAGGCTAGTCTCCATTTCACTTCATCTATACCTAAATAAACAATGTATTTTTTGGTTGTAATGAGAAATGAATGGAGCAACTAAAATAACATCAGGATAAAAGCTGGCCCGAATTCATCACCAAACTTTCTATTATGTTTTCTATTATTAATATCTCCTCCATGTCTAACTCTGCAAAAAGAATGGTGGAAGGCAATTGGTATATCACTTACCAGGGTCAGGCTTCTTTGGTTGACCTGATGAACAAATTTTTTGATTTGGACATCCTTGACAAGCAGATGTTTTCCCAGCAGCCTCACTTTGTGTTCCAGGGCAACCTGTATTGAAGTGAAGACACACAAATTTAAAAACGACACAAACGACAGGGTTTTCCCCATGTAAAAAAGGCTGTCACTGTCTGGAAAATTGATGTTTAAGCATTTTTTCTGCATACCTGCATACCTTTGTACGTAGGTAAAACTAATTTTGCTAACCAATTCAGAAAAGGAAAACATTAAAAAAACGTACTTTCAGGAGCATCATCTGGTTTGTCAGACATTTTGTGAACGTCAAATTGTTTAATAGTGTATATCTAAAATAATTCACAAAAAAAAAATTCTTCTATAACGTTTCTTATTATCATTATTTTTGTGTTCAGTAATGTCCATCATGAAATAATAATTACATTTTTGGGTTTGCTATCAAAATCCCCTTTATTATCAAGGTAACTAATCATACCCATAATATGTTCCAGACATATTATTTTTTGTGGATAGGAAAATGAACAATGACACAGTGTTACATGGAAATCCAATAACTGCTTGTAACAATAATAAATACTACCTTGCCCCACCTTTTACTACCACCTTAAAGGTTCCTGGATTAATAATCGAATCATGATTCTTACAAAAATTGAATGCTCATGAACTAAAGAAAATGGGGAGAATAAGGAGATGTTACATATTTACAAGAGTTACGCATATGATATATATACGATACAGGTCATTAAATATTGCTTGAAAAATAAAGACTGAATGTTGAATGTAAAATAAGATTGGCTGAGAGTTTCATAGCTCTTTTCATTAATTGGGCAATTTCTCCTTGAAGAAGGATGTTATTTTCTTCCACATTTCGACCTGCTGTGTAGCATGCTGCATGGTGTCAGAACCACCAAAGTATACGGTCATACCATTTGGTACAAGATTATGTAATGACTTTTTGCAATGCGGCATGAAAGGAAGATCAATGAAATGGCCCGCTCCTGGGTATTTTACTATTTCGTAATTAGATTTTCCAGCAGCGTCCATTCTTTCCTTAGCGAGATCAGCGTAAAATTCACTTTTCCAATTGTAGTCATCTAACGAAACCAGTAGCAACATATCAGCAGTCGAATTTTCTAATGGATGAATGGAACTTGGTTCTTCACGCGGATCGTTAAGGGCATTCAAAATGTTAACCGAACCATCTGAAAAGAGTTTGACACGTTCAAATTGATCGCCTAATTGTGCTGTGACACTGTTTTTGTATGTGGTGGAAGTACCAACACTAGAAATGCAAGCATTAACTCCAACAACCACTCGTACTTTCGAAAGGTGACTTGCAATAGCCAGCGCAAGTTCACCCCCTTTTGAGTAACCAATAAGGCCAATATTTTTATGATCCACACTTGGATGAGATGAAAGATAATTTACAGCCTCTTCAAAATACTCAATAGAAATCGGCTGAGTGGCATAGGTTTTATTTAAATTACCAACGCCGAAATAAGCCAAAGCTAATGTACAAAAACCATAGTTTGCAAGATAAGCAGCAGTGTCTTCAATAACTCGTTTCTTCTTGTTATTACCATATAAACTTATTATTCCTGGAAATGACCCCTTTGAACTTGGTGTAAATAACGTGCCATAAATTGATCCTGATTGTATAGGTGTTCTTGTCACGTCATCACCAATGAATAGTCTTTTAACACTTACATTATCGATGAGAGACGAAGAGTCAGAAAAATCTGAAATGTGACCGTGATAAACCGAAAAGTCGTACTCTAACGGTATGCTTGCATTTCCCGTATGAATTCGGTGATATGAACCCTCTCTTTTATCCATTGACCAAAATAGTCCCATTTCATGCAAGCCTGTGTAGGAGCCTCCGACAGATGCAGCTTGCAGTGAATCAAAACATCCAGTGTCAGATGTTAAAAAATGAGCATGTGAAACAAAGGAGATATCTTCACTGGGACATGTCGCTGATGCCATCACAGTGATTGGGGAATTTGGTTCGAAATTGTTACCCCATATCGATACAGGTTCACTAACCAAACTGGTGGTGGGTTCAACGTACAGTTTGCCGGTCCGACCACCAGTTGAAAGCATTCTTTTGAGTACTGAAGAGAGCATGGATCGTAAAATCATGGTTGCCTAAAATTCAAACAGAAATCAAGGTGAAAGAAGACTAGTCAAATAGTAGAACTAACAATTAATTCAGACAACTCAAGATTCTTTCTCAACCATACGTTTCTAAGCAGGGTGGGTCTCCCAGCAAGAGAGAGTAAGGAAGACATTTATGATGGTAAAGATTATAAAGCAAGGATATAAACAAATATATAACCATTTTTTCTAGGAAGAACAGCTTTCACTATGGTTTATCTGACCAGTGTCTAATCTTAAGATTTTATCTGGGCTTCAGTGTCGGGCCATTGACAACATTAGTTTTAGAATTGTTGATGGCCCAAAAGGAAAATTGTAATGGTCCAATAGGTCAATATTTAATAACACTCTACAATTTCATTTGGACACTCTCAGAAATTGCAAAGACAAACATTATAAAAATTTAACATTATAAAACTCAAATCTCTTGTAATGGAATTTCTTAAATCATACTTGCAGTTTGCATACTTATTTATGTGCCTGTTAAAGTCGGGCCACCACAACACTGTCTTTCAAAATTCAGACAGTTGAGTCACGGCTAAGATTAAACACTGCTGACAGGAATGTTGATATTATTGAAGGAAATACTTGCCCTCTAAGAAAATGCAAATAACAAAATTCTGTACTAGTTAGATAATTGTTGATCTTTTGCTATACAATACTGCTAACTTAAACATGACATGGATAGGGTAAATGTTGATAATATAGATACCGGAATTATCCATAATCATTAAGGTTACAATTTTCCCTCAGACTGTCATAAATCTTTGCTGATATTTGGAGGTTTAAATCTATAGCACACATTCAAGGAACTTACCATTTAAATGAACATCAAGCAGTATTGACAAGCAGTTATGATAAACAGATTGTAAAGAGCATTTATCAGAGGAAGCATTATGCATTTTCAATAGATCAATAAATAAATAAATACATCAATAAATTATGTTTTTTTGGATGTTACTGTTACTTCAAGTTTTCTTGAGAAACTTAGAATGAGGTGTTATTAAGTCTTTTGAGATTAGTGATTGTTCTATTGGAACGGTTACATCAAATGACTTCATCCTGTGTAGTTCTCTGGGTGTTTCATTTCGTGCTTGTACAGGCAATTGGGAGTGGTGAGTAGGAAGAGGTTCTGTGAAAAAGTATTTATGTAATAGGGCATTCTTGGCAGAAACTCTGTCTTTGGAGGAATAAACTAAAAACTTTTTCAGCAAATCAATTGCATTTTCACATGTGTCTGGAACTAGTTCTTCAATTGGCACCGGTTTGTATTCGGGGAATGTTATCTTGTTGTAATCTGGGAGGTCTTTCATACCAGGCCAGATTTTTTCATTTGGTGTCCCCAGTGCACGTAGCACACAACATAATTGTTCGATGTCACTTTCTCCAGGAAACAATGGTGAGTTATTAAGCATCTCCCCGAAAATCGCTCCTACCGCCCACAAGTCAACACCTTCGTCATAACTTCGAGCTCCGTATAACAACTCTGGAGCTCGATACCATCGCGTTGCCACTTGATGAGAATATAATCGATCGCCATCATTTTGAAACACCCTAGCCAAACCAAAATCTGCAATCTTTAAGTATCCATTATGAGCTATTAATAAATTAGCTGGTTTTAAATCCCGATGCATTATGTTTTTCTCGTGACAGTATGCTATTCCTTGCAATAACATTAACAAGTAACTCTTGATGTGCGACTGTAACAGTGGCTGATTATAATTTCGAATAACTTCTGATAGATCAGAAAACATATACTCGAACACCAGTACAAATCCTGTCCCATGAGGAAACACATCATATAACTTGACAACATTTGGATGCTCAATCTGCTGTAAGGCTTTTATCTCACGTAATGCAGCATTTGGGATACCGTCTTCTAATTTTCGTAGTGAAACCTTTTTTAGTGCAACAACCTCTCCACTTTGTATTTGTTTTGCCTTGAAAACAACACCATGTGCACCTTCACCAATCCTGCCAATGAAACTGTAATTTTCCATCTGTTGATTTAGTGTACTTTTCTGCAATGCAAAATCAGAAATTTTCTTAGGATTGTCTCAGTGATGATTACCTAACCAATATTAATACATCTTAAGTAGAGCAAAAGTAGATGAGAAATAAGTACTATACCATACCAATAAGTGCTCTAATTCTCTGCCTGAAAATTAACATAAGCCACTTAATTTCATTCATTCATGGGAGTCATTTGAAAAGCGGAAATAACCTATCAACATGATCACTAAAGTATCTAGCAAGAACAAACGACTTGGGACCACTTATTCTATTTAAAAACACAAAAGAATACAAGTTGTTTCTGATCACAAAACTATCTTTTGTCACTGACATTGATTCCGAGATACTTTCATCATTATTTTCTCTAATCTTAAAAATATCAATTTTTATTCACAAGAAAATGAATTATTAATGTCAAAGTATCGAAAATGTTAAGAAGACTACCTCGGTGTCTGAAATTTTAATAATTTATTTTAATTGATGTTTCATTCATCTATGTGGAAAGAATAGAAATATTAAGTTGGGAGAATTTGAAACATGGTATAACCAGAAAAGTTAACAGAATAAAAATGTTTAATCCCTCATGCTGGAGATTACTTTTAATTTGAGAAATTATTTTTCTGAATACCTAATGAACAGACAAAAAATGTTTACAGCATCAATGCACAGTACAGTACAGTAGCCTTTAAGAATAGTAGCAGATACATTGGTAACAATGAACACCAGAAACAACCTTTCCTCAAGTATTTTTCTTTTTAATTGCGATCATGTCCAATTAATAAACAGCTTTCTATCTTCTTCTTTTTCAAACTTAGGTATGAATTTTATCTTGCATATTTTAGAGAAGCCTTCACTCAATTCAGGGGTTTTGAAATTTTTCTTGTAAACATTATAGCCAACGGCAGGGATTCGTCGAATCTTCCCACATGTCTGTGACTGCCGATACATGTTCAGATGGTTGCATAATTCAAATGACGTTTCAAACAAAAAACATCTGATGTTCACACCAATCTTTTTAGCAATGTCAATGAAAGGTTTCCGTGCTTCTTTTGATGGATTAGTGTTGTCAATCACTACACTGATCTTGTTTTTGAGTTTTTCTTGAGCTAATTGAAGACACTTGTCTTGCGTCTTTAGGGTGTCTCTGTTGATTGTGACATAACCTTTCTTTTGTAGATAGTATCTAGAAAATGTTGATTTCCCAGATGCTGGATAGCCAACTAATATAACCATTTCAGTTTCCTGTAAAAAAAAACCTTTTTAGAACTGTCATAATTATCAACGAAAGTCCTGTCTAAAAGGTCCTAGAGCATTAAAGCTTGAGGCTTAGGGTAAATTACATCTCATATATCCTGATTCCACTGATTGCAATTACTGAATAAATTTCAGTTTGCTAAAAGAAAGATCTATCTGAAAGAAAGAATGGTGTACAAAAATATCTCCAAACAATTCCAAAACCAACTTTTCTTTGGTAAGGTTGGTATTATATACCACTGGCAGTGTTACAATTTATTAAGTTGTAGTAGAAATTAAGTGAAGTCATGAATAGAAAAAATAAAGGGGACATGGAATCAAAGGCTATCAGTGAATTGTTAAAATCTTGACACTCTCAGATGTTAAATAACTGCAAGTTTCAGGTTGCAATCAAATAATCTTTTACCTTTGATGAAATGTTTTCATACTCATCATAACTTGCATTTTCCTGCAAAACTGTCTTTGGATCAATTGCACCCCATTCAAACTTAGTGTATGGTTTAGCATTATCAAAATATTCTTCTGGAGTGTAGAATTTCAAACCAATATTTGCTGCAAATTTGCGATCGCTGCAAGAAAAATCCTTTTTGCGGCCTACAAGTAAAAATAGGAGCAAGGAATAAGTAACACCAAGATGAACAATGGACAAAATCTTTTGAGTATTTTCAGTAATGGCTTCACTCCTTCATTATCATTCAACTAACCTACAGCCCAACCCTTTGGTCGACCAGCTGCATCACCCACGTAAAATGACTTCTCCATGTCCACAGATAACTTCTGATTGCATTCATTTACCATGAAATCCCATAAGGATGTGCTAGGTTTACGATAGATGTTTTCGCCAGTAGCAATAAAAGCTTGAATAGGGAACCCTAATTTTTTTGCGATAGCAGATATTTTGTCCTGAATGTCTTTTGGTTTAGTCTTTTGTTTTTCCATGCCAGCTTGGTTCGTGAAGATCACTACCTTATAACCATCATTGTGTAAAGAATTCAACTTCGATGAAATTTTACCATTCAAGAACTTCCAATCCATTGGTCCTGTTGGAAATGTTTTTCCACTCTTCGTCGTGATTAAGGTGCCATCCATATCAAATCCAGCAATTTTTTTGGAACCAGGCATATCAGTACTGTCACTATACATAACTGGTTGCAGTCCTTTAGCAGACTCTCCGAAGAATCTCCATGATATATCATCAACCTTCCCCTTCTTGACATAGTGGCTTGATAATGGAGATGCTGATCTTTTCATGACAACTACTAGTGATCCCACTGATTTTCTTTGTAAAGAACAAAGCTTTGTCATGAGCTGATACAAAAAAAAAGTTCTATTGTTTTTGATTCTAACAACAGCAAACAGGTTAAAGTAACAGAAAGTGAAATGCAGCAGTAGAAGGAAATTTACACAAACATTTTAATGTTGAATGTAGTGTTTTTTGTCAATGATATAACATGTACTATAAACATTATCCTTTAGCGTAAGAGAAAAAATTTCGAAAAGACTCATACAATTATTTATTTTTCTTGAATGGAGAATTTAGGACCATTACAATAAAAAGCTTTTCACAGAGATCATCATACAATGTTGGATGTTTATTTGAAAACAGATGAACGATAATACTTGAGCTCTTCAATGCTTTCCTGAATGTCTTGTAAGGCCCGATGAGAACCTGCTTTCTTCGGTGCTTGGGCATATGATTTTGGATACCATCTTCTAGTCAATTCTTTTACAGTACTTACATCGATGATTCGATAATGCAATTGTTCCATAAAATGTGGCATGTATTTTTTTAGAAATTCCTTGTCCGCGTGAACTGAATTCCCAGCCAAACAATTTTTTCCCTTGACAGTATGTTTTCGAATGAATTCAATCATGATCCTTTCACATTCTTGCAAAGATGTTTTCGATTCTTTCACAGCTTGTGTCAAACCTGCAAATACAAAAATGGAAAAACAATCCTTTCAAAATTCTTGAGAAAATTTTATCTACGTAAGGTATTGCGAGGATCACTTGATTCGCCATTGGTTAATCTAGGGATTAAAAATATGGATAGGGAATCTAAGTTAAAAACAACAGAAAGAATTTAGAGTTATCTATGTTAACCTAAGCACCTTACTTAAGGAAGTTAAAGAATGTGGGCGTAAATGTCCTCTTCACCGATAATTTTAATCATTAAAATTACTTTGCACCTAAGCACCTTACTTAACGAAGTTAAAGAATGTGGGCGTATATATCCTCTTCGCCGATAATTTTAATCATTAAAATTACTTTGTTAAACTTTCTCTGATTTCCACTTTCACTTTTCATTTCACGCCATTGTCATACAGCAAGGTGTATGAAAAAACTCAATACTTTCTGTAAGAAGTAGGTGTGAAAATGAAATAGGAAGTTTTTCGTGGAAATTTCATGTACTTTTGCAAAAGCACTCATTTTTCCTTCATAAAATCAAAAAGGCTAATTAACTGAATGAGACAAGAAATGGAATGATTCATTTGTGATTGATGACAGTTGTAAACGAACGACCTATTTTCTATCTAGAAAAACAAATAATTATTTTTATTTTTAGAAACATTCTCATGAAATACTCTGTAAAATAATAAGTTCGATGAAGTTTTCAATACCATGGGTTTACCATTATTTCCAGTTAACAACTGGAGAAATTTATTATTATTACTCATTTTGTTTGAAATATGTGTACCAATGATAAATTTCAAGGATCGACTGTTTTTATTTATAGAAGTAAAAAAAACCCTAAGTTTTGGTTATACGAATTTTCTGAAAAGATGTGTTGACCTGATTCCCCATGATGCTTGGTACACCATTCCCCCATGTTGTCTAGAACATCATCTGGCTGATTGATGATGATGTCAGGGCCTTCTTCAATAACGTTTAAGTCTTTATCAGTGATTATGCATGCCATCTCGATGATATGTTCGGTATTTATATCAAGTCCAGTCATTTCAAGATCAACCCACACTAAATTCTCCTCAGCCATTATTCTATATTTTTCTATAAGGAATATTTTGAAGTAAAACGATGTTCACATTAACTGGATACAAGAATACAAGAGAGGAAATATCTGGTATACCTCAATCCCAGTCGGCAAAATCGCCAAAAAGTCACTGTGATGGAGAGAATTTTAATTGAGATTGTGTGCATATTTATATAGAAATGCACTCCTTCGCAGAGATTTTTTAGCAAATACCTCAATGATGAATAGACAGATTTTAATAGAACATAACACATATATAAGGTCAATCAACTTTTATCAACATAATTAAATTTTCACAATGCTCTTCAATTTAACTTCAGAAATAAAAATTGACAAAAATTAAAACATAATACGTTAAAAAGCAACAGGGTTGTTAATTTTTTGCAATGAACAAATTTTCTGTCGTAAATAATCACAGTCCCAAACATCTGATTATGTTGTGTCCATTGATAAGAATTAACTCATGAAAATAATTTCTTTTCAATTCATAACTATGGATGGTGAAGTTGAATTATTTTTGTGAGTTCCTGCAACTATGATAGAAAATGGAATGAAACAAAAGAAAAAAAAGCTAAAGTATTATATTCGGTTCAACAAATTTATTGAGAGAGAAATGGTTTTACTAGTGACAAGATAAGCACATCAGATATGAGGCTTTCAAATAAAGAGCAATATTCTTTTCTTTTCTCTCTTCTTTTCTCTTATCAACTTTCCCTTTTTTTATGTCATTCTTTGTTTTGAAATACACAGTTGATCTTAAAAACAAAAACTCTAATTTATTTACATCAACTTTTCTTTGATGTCAAGAATTTTTTGCGTTGAATTTATTTTTGAATGAAAATATTTTCATTTCCCATCATGTGACAGAAATAAACGATAAGCAGGTGTTTTTGATTCCAAAAGTGTGCATGTTAAACAAAAATCTTTTCTTGCGATGATCATTTTGGACAGTGCCAATTCTTTTCAGTGGACACTTAGCTATATAATATATAATTTTTACCGAAGGTATCCAACCATTGAAGATTCAACAAAGTAAGGTTATAAAAAATTTAATTACTGCTGCTGTGAATAAGTAATCAAAATGTCTCACGATGTAAAATGCTCAGCAGCAAACGTTCTGGCATCTTCTAACCGCGCCCGACTAAAACACAAAAACATATGTCAGATAATGTATGCAGGAAATGATGAAGAAATGCTACAGTTCATATAACATTTAACAGGTATATAGTAGCTGCCAAGGTGGCATCACTCGCTACCCACTTTCAGTTTGCGTTGTGTCACTCTCAAAGAGTTCACAGAAAATGAGATTAGGGAATTGGCAATGGAAAGTGCTACCATCTTGTAGAGCTTGAAATTCTGAACATGAAAATGTATAGGATCATATGTCTATGACAAACCGTTACAGAGATATTGTTGATCAAAACTTTTAATGACATCATAGAGGCTCGTACCAAGTTGTTTCGATACATGGCCATTCCCATGGCCAATATCCCAGACCCCAACAAACATCAGTTATCCCTACCGGTTACCAAGATAATTTTCCCTTAATGTCGCATTCAATTTCAATCTCAATACATTGACTTCACACTGATGTTGCACACAAGAAAAAAAATCTTTCTCACAGTTCACATCTACCATTTTGTGTGACAGACAAGCAGACAGAAAATTAAGTAATAATGAATAGACAAGCAGCCGAGGCATTCCACCCATGTTCAGTCCCAAAAAGTCAAATAGTTTATGAAAAATTAAAAATTTAGAAAATGGCATTGTGTCATACCCAAAAAAATTCATGAAAAATAAAATAATGGAATTGGGAATCGAAAGTGTTGCCATTTTTTAGCACTCGAAAAACTGATGAAAAAAATGGATGGGATCATTTTGGTACGACCAACCATTACAGAAATATTGTCGATCAGAAAGCTTGATGACGTCACAGACCTGTCTCCAAAAATAGTTAGACCCAAATATTCCAACATCCCATGGCCAATATCGCGGACACCAAAAAATATCAGCTATCCCTATTGATCACCGAGATAATTTTCCCTAAAGACCACGTTCGATTTGGGTCTCAACAATGGCATCATACGCGAAAGCGTCGGTGCTTGCCACATGTCAACATGCGTTGTGTCACCCCACTAAGAGTTTACGAGAAATAAGGAATTGGTGTGTACCCATGTTGTAGAGCCCAAAAAACTGATCAAAAAAATGTATGGGATGGCTTTCCTACGACCAACCGTTACAGAGATATTGTTGATCAAATATTTTGCTGACGTCACAGACTCATCCCAAGAGAAAATTGTGCAGTCTGTACCCGGAGACACGTGCGATCGCACGTACACGTGCAGGCACACGCGCAAAACATTTTGCTCGTGCAAAATGTTTTAATCAAACTCATATTGCACGTGCAAAGTATTATTGTTCAGCATAAAAAAAGAGTTGTTTTAATTCATTTTTACAACACCTGGCTCCTTTGTTAAATAAAATCATTTGTAAATCATTTGACCATACAAAACGATTAAATTATCATTTGATGATGTAAAACATCCTGCAAAGGAGTTAATTCATTCTTTGTTTCTGGCCCTTTCTCTTTTTTTGTTATTCCTTATTCTGCGCTGCGAAAATTAAATTCTTGTGTATTGTTTATTTCTTTCAAATGCTTTTAAACCAAACGCATCACCAAACGCAGGTGTTTCAGAAAGATAAAAAGAACAAAGACGTTATTAAGTTGTTTATAAAGAAAATTCATAGAATTCGTGTGATTTGACATAAGAAAAATGATCGCAGGCGCAAAATGAGTTTTTGTAATTGAATAGCTCACGTGAACTATTTTGCACGAGCGATTCAACACTCGTGCACTATTCTATTCCAGATATAGACTGATTGTGCCAAACCTTTTGGTCGACCCATGGCCTGTATCGCAGACCCCAATCCCTATTGGTAGCCAGTACAATTTGTGTTCGGCCAGAAGCAGACTCAAACTCAGAAACTGTGCCAGCGAACACTGCCACTTGTTGTCCAAAATGTTTAATCTTTTCGGTTTTTTTATCTAGTTAATGTATTGTTTACAAAGCCCAGTCAACAGTGGTCCTGGGAAAATAATAATCATAATAATGATTATAAAAAAACATCATCTACCATTTTGCATGACAGACAGATAAACAAACAAACAAACAGAAAATCGGATATTACTATAGATGTGATCTTACATTGCTGACTCCCGATCTCTCACACAGGTCACATTTACCATTTTGTAAGACAGACAAACAAACAAACAAACAAACAGCGAACCGGCAATTGATATATATATATAATAAATTAGATGATATTTGAGTAAACATATAAAACAAAAAAATATCTCTCTGGTACATTAAAAGGAATCTTTACTGCTGCAGAATCATGACAGTCTTTTCTGATTTTCCACTTTCACTTCCATTTGAATTACCTATTCAAATTATTTACCACAGAACCAACTAAACCTAACACTTCTGAAGTCTGAAAAAATTGATGAACTTTAAAAATTTGTTTCAAATTGGACAACCAGATTGTAACTAGTATTCATAACAGTCAACAGTGAATTTCAAACTAAACATTCAAACAATTTTCATGACAAATTCTGCAAAAAATCTGCTTTTGTCTCTAGGCCCTAACTGTGCCTTGTAGAAGATCAGTTTTACCATACAAAAATAAGTATCTTAATGTGACCATACATGGCCTGAAGACTCACCTACTACAACGACTGGTTGGTCGATCAGTTAATGATCTTTTACTTGCCAAAGATTGATTGGAAGAGGCTACAAGAAATGAAAATAAAATTTAAAAATCAGGTTCTTGTGTTGAATGAAATATTCTTAAAAGTGCTACAATTGACTACATTGAGAAAACACTGAAAAACATGAAACACTTGCACTTGCATCCATGCCACTGGTAATTGATAAAGAAGTATTAATTTTTTTCCGGTTTAACTCCAAAATTTCAATCATTTTTTATCCTGATCTTGAATGAATAAAGAAGTGTCCATTTACAAGCCATAAAATTATTTTCTAAACTCAAAAAACAGATTGCTTTTAGCCTTTCTAGGACCTTGAAATTCTAAAACCTTTTACGGTACCTCAAGTTGTCAATATCCAAGTATATCACTGAAATATGGCCCCTTCACTGTTACACCCTGTATCTATTATATATGTTCATAAGAGAGGAGTAACAAAATTGTCTACTACAAGCCAAAATGATCAAAACATCAAGAGTTGACATATAAAGTTGAAGATACTTACAACTGGGTCTGTCACGAGGTAGTGTTGAGAGAAGGCCATGGATAGCTGTGAATTGGGAATTCATTTTGTCTTCAAATTCAGACAGAAAAATCTCGTTGTAATTCATTTGATCCTGGATTAGACGTGCAGACACTAATTGGTTTGCAGACATTGGACGCATCAAGTTGGGCTGCTGATTTGGCATTTTTACCTTTTTAAGTAAGCACCCATTGAGCATGTCTAGATTAATTTCTTTAAATATATCTGTACTTGCAATTTTGGTTTCACTATCTTCTACAACCTTGTTTCCAATAATGAGAAGTTCCCTCAAATATTTGAGTTGACATAAATACTGAAGTTGTGACACTTTAGATATGTTGTTAAATGATACAAATAAGCTTTCCAACAGGGGAAACTGTTCAACGACATGCTTCAGATCACTTAAGCAATTATGACATAACTTTAAGTCTTGCAATGATTTCAATTTACCAAGACTTCGCACATTCGAAAGCTTATTATGTTCCAAGTTCAACGATTTCAGATGAGGTAATGACTTCAATCCAGATACATCGACTAGGGCATTGTAACTTAAATCAATATCAGTTAGTTTCTTTAATGCATGTAGATCATGTATTTTGACAAGTTTGTTGTGGGTGCAATGTAGTTCTACAAGTGATGTCAAAACATTAAAACTACTTATATCATCCAAACAATTACTGCTAGTGTCGAGATAAGTCAAGCTAGAAAGGGAACATATCTCATGAGATTTTATGCTTCTTATTCTGTTATTATCAATCCGCAATGACTTCAAACTTTTAATCATCTTCATAGAATCGTCCAGTGAAGTTATCACATTGAATTGCAGTTGTAGATCCTCCAATTTCTGTAAACTCTGTAATCCATTAACACGTTCAAGTGCGTTACCATAAAGTTTCAACTCTTTTAATTGGGAGAGCCCTTTAAAATCTTTGCTACTTATGGATTGAATATTATTACATGACAAATTAAGGGACTTGCAATTTGTAAATTTACAGATAGACCTAGGAATCTTCAACAACGATTTACTGCCTAGATCTACTGTGAAAGTCTGAGTAGAATCTCCTAAGTCATCATCTCCAATACTTTGCATGTTTCCTTTGATTCCAGTTTAAATTCTAAAAACATTAATATAGATACATCTACTGACCATCAAATTCACCATAACAATCTAACATTAAGTTTAACCCAAAATTTTCTATTCTCTATTCTTCTTTCAGTCTTTCTTTTATTCAATCGGTGTGAATTGTTTTCGTAAGAGCAATCATTTAAAAGCCACAATGAAAAGTAGGTAGAACACAGTCACAAATGACATGTAAAAGAGCAGTCAAGATTTTTCTTGTCTAATTTCTAGAATGATTTATGTGAATTCTGTGTCAAAACTGAAACCTTTCCCATGCTGTAGAACGCAAAAAAATAAGCGTATGGATCATTTCACTATGACCAACTTTTACAAACATAGCATCAATCAAATAATTTTAATGACCGCATCCCCCAAAAGTTTTGACCAAATTTTGTTTGTCATCACATCAACAATGTGGGTGACTCCCCAAAACATCAGTTATCCCTAATTGTTCTAGAGACATTTTCCCCAAAATGTCACTTTTGATTGGGATGCAATGCAGTAATTCCTCTTGAAGATAAAAACTGAAGACAGTACAGCATTGCATTCCAAATCAACTGGGGAACTGTTGCATTGCATCCCGAATCTATTGCAACTACGACGTTTTTTTGGGAAATATCTAAGGAATCAATAGGGCTAACTGACGTTTTTTAAGGTGCACAACATTGTCTTACAACATCTGATGCAACATTTGGAATGTAACATTGTCTACAGGGTTCATAGCACTTTTCCTAAAATATTTTCCCTGACTTTCCCTGACTTTAAGGAGTAAAAAAGGTATCATTTTCCCTGACTTTTCTCTAAAAACACCTTATTTTCCCTGACTTTATTGGCTACTTTAACTGCCAGAGAGTCAAGATTACACATTCAGAAGTATCAATTTACAGGCTAGAGAAGTGATAAAACATTTTAAATTACCATTGAAGATATTGTCAAATGTCAGTGAAACAACTATATCCAGCAAACAGTGAACAGAGCTAAATAAAGCTAATTGTAAAATGATCATAAGAACAACTTTCAAACAGTAAAATATAACGAGAACAAGAATTGATTTGCCAAATTGATTCTTCCTTCTATGTGACCTTTCTCTTATGATTCTCGCTTTGGGCATGTGATTTGAGAGCCTTTATCCCCATATTTGATAAAGAGAAACTCTTTTTGCATAGCTTACATGACCCTTTTGTGGAATCACTGGACTTGGTTAGCCAAAGAGAAAACTGCGAGTCACTTAACCATGCATCAGAAAAAAAGGTTTGCTTGACTTACCACACTGCTATACTACTATACTATGTTCTAAAACAAAAAAAAAGAATATTGATAGATGATTGGGTAAACGAATTTCATTAAAAAAAATTAAGTAATAGATTTTCCCCTGACTTTCCCTGACCTAAAGGGCAAAAAAAAATTTTTCCCTGACTTTCCAGAAACTTCTTATAAAACATAGTTTTTTCCCTAATTTTCCAGACGCTGTGAATCCTGTGTCTAAAACACTTCATTTTTGGAAAGTTAATCTGTTCAAAGGCTTTGATTTGACATTTTTTGTTGAAATTATGCAGCCATGAAATATACTAACATATTTTCGAAAACAAAAGTTAAAATTTTTTTTAAAATATGAGCTTTCGCCTTATAAACTTTTGAACAAACTAGAGAGCTTGAACACAATAGTAATGTTAAATTAATGATAACATGGAAACCTAGAAAAATTAAGTCGCTGTTCCTTTGTGTAATTTTTTTTAAAATTTAACTATTGTTGTTGAAAATATATTTAATTTAATGATGTATATAATAACACAAACACAACAGTGCTTAAAAAAACATTTATATACTTTTGATGCAACATATAATAACTATAATCATTCGTAAAATGTTTCTACCAAAGGATCCATTGTCATTGTTTTTATTTGGTTCACGTGGGTGAACTATTCTTAAAAGTCTAACTTTGATCTGAAAAATGTTATAATGGGCAATCATAATCATTACTTTGATGTACTGTACTGTACTTCTAATTACTTTTTCAATTCCCAACGTGTGTCTAGATTCTTTTGCAATCAGAAGTTGACTTGTCGAAACAGCACTATGGTAGAAAATATTGACCCCTTAGAATATTCTAAGGGATCAATATTTTTCTACTACAGCACTATTATTTTCCAAAAAAACTTCGCTGATAAAAATATGGCTGCCTTTGATTTGTAAACAAAGGCATGCATTCTTATAAGCCTGTTTGTGATGGTTGTCTTATATCTGTAGAAGCAAAGTTTCTAAATTGGATTCAGTTTTTCTGAATCACCACTCAAACTTAGCCAAACTTTCTGTTTGTTAACATAATTTAATTCTTTAAATAATTTTAGTCTTTAAAAGAAGCTAAAACAACACAACCTATACAAACAACAAAACTATAATAATTTGGACAGGTCAATTCAGAGAAAGGGATAACATGGACTGTGGAATTATACATATAAAATATTTTTTTCCGTTATAATAGATATTCAACACAAACACACTGTCAAAAGTGCAAACGTTGGCTTGCGCTGTGTTGCTCCTTGACCCTTGTGTTATGTATGGAATGTTTATAATGCGGAGCGATAGCAATACAGTTAGCCTGCGCCGTGTGGAAAACGTATAAAAGCCGTTGAGATTGCGTGGCCCATCATCCACAAATAAATCATCATAAAATCAGGTTCGCTCATTTTGCGTAATCACAGTGAATAATGAATGAAATGAGAAGTGAATGGAAAAACTGGCCTTATTTTTTGTGTGTTACAGTGCTATACTCTCTCACTTTTACGATGTAACGGTATTGGGCCTTTTTTTGTCCGGTATAACGGTATTTGGCGAAAAAAACCGACGGGATGATTACAGTATTTCATCTTCTGCCGGTGACGGTAAATCGGCCGTTTTTGTGCCGGTATTTCGGTATTTGTGTACAAAGAACCCGTAATTTCGGTATGGGGTAGTTTGTCATGCACGTGATGACGATATAATGTCAATATTTTGAATGGTGCGTTTATTTGTTATGGGTTGTGAATTTTTAGACGGTATGTATGACGGTATTTGACCTAAAATTTTGACGGTATGACGGTATTAGGGACAACTACCCCCCTATCGGTCTGTTCTTCTTAAGGCGAATATCCACTTCGGATAATTGTCCGCGGACGACAGGACGGGATCGGTTCGCAAAAAAATAACAGACCACGTGCAAATAAAGCTGAAATACATATTAATAATATTATTATCATTTTAAAATGAAACTGATCATTTAAAAATGATAAATGTATTTCAGCCTATAGGAGGAGGAGTACTTTTTGTTGTTAAAACTTATATGGAATACCAGAGGATTTTAACCTCTTCTCTTGCCTTTTCGATGTACTGGATAAAACGAAAAGTCAAGAGACCCTCCTGGATTCGACGTTGGGAGAGGTTTAGCCTTGGTCGGTTTTCAGTTCAATCGCTGCGGTCGCGCGACTGAGAGAACAGCTTTTTCATTCGCTTAGTAGTTGAAATGATTTGAACAACTACCCCAGACGAATGAGAAGATTGCGTCAGCCAATCAAAAATCAGATCGCTCATCCCCGCCGTGCAACCTGTGTAGTAGAAAAATATTCTCATTTCAAAATATTGGTCAATATTTTCGACCACAGACAGACCGACCACACAGCGAATGAACTCTGAAAACCGGCCTTTATGCGCATGCGTTCTCTCAACAATCAACCAGCGACTGCTCAGGTAAGACCATGTTGCAGTTGTCGAGCTTAAAAGCGGTAAATATTTTGACTTTCCAAGAATGTGAGGTTAAATCCTAGTCACATGATATATAAATCTTTCTTATATTTATAGTCTGATAATTCCTGTCGTCTACTACAACATTAATTATTGTCCACAAGTAGTGAAAATTGTTGCACAATTCTTCACAGGTAATTAGATGTCCTCTGGATATACCCAGGGGCTAATACAGCATTTGAATTTGGGCGGCGGTAGCCGCACATTGAGCCTGACGAGCGATGCGAGTCAGGCGAACAAATGCAGGTGGGGGTCAGGGGGGGCGCTGTAAGCCCCCTCTGTGGGGCCCGGGGGCGAAGCCCCGAAAAATTTTCGGTTTGAGGGCCTAGAATGGTCTAAAATGCGTTCTATTTTAACATACTATACATATTCTTAGTCCCTTAAAACTTTCTCATTTCTTGTTATTCGTGTCGTAACAGTCTTTCCTGTAGAATCTTCAAATGTTCTTCGAAATTCAATCATGCGAATCGGCGTGTTTACCTTCCGCCATTTTTGATTTCCTTACTTTGTGTATATTTTACAGGACTATATAATCATTTCGAAAGTTTCAGTTCGTAAAGTAATCAGCTAGCCTTGGTAACCAGGTACGGAAACCTCACAGAGTGCCCTTCTTTCCCAGCGCTTCTTCTCTGCTTTACGCTAAATCGTAAGTCTGATTTAGCGCAAAAGAGAGAAGAAGCAACGGTAACGAGGTTGTCTTTCCACTTTAAAATAAGATGAAGAGTTTTGTTTCTCCTCACGATTCCTTTTTTCCCTTTCTTTCGTTTTGCTCTTCTTTCTCACATTCTTTTTTGATCTTTTCAAAAAAAAATTTTTCCCTTTTTTTTTTGAATTTGGGCGCCTCGATCTTGGCGCCCAATAGCGGTTACCGCTATGAAATTTGACCTGTATTAGCTCCTGATACCCTTCATGATTTCGTCTGTTTCTCTTTTTGGTTGACAGGGGAAGGTGTGGCTAAGTTTGGGTGACCAGGTTGTTCAAAATATCTGTTGGGTTACACTTTCTTTTTAATAAGCAACAGGGTCAATAAGCAACTAGGGCTCGAGACACCTAAAACTTAAGCAACTGAGGGCTCAAACAAATTGAACATAAGCAACTTCCAAAATTCAAAAAGACAAAAAATAACTTTTCAGGATTGCGCTGATACTAGACAACGCAAAATCATCCACATGTCATTCCACATAAAATTGCACCCCCTCACACGTTTGAAAAATTATAGAAGGAAGAGCCTTTTAAGAAAAATGGTAAGCAGCTATTAAGCAACTTTTTGGGCTGAAATCTTAAGAAAGTTTAGCAACTTCAAGGGCTCGAGCAGAGTCAAGTTGCTTATTAAAAAAAAAGTATACTCTACAAAAACCTACAAAAAAGTCTTTTACAAAAAAGAATTTATTCAGCATCTTCATTTGAATGAAAACTATCCCTTTTAAATTTTGAATTGATAGATAATTTCTTCTTTCTACCAACACAAAAAAAGGAGGGAAGACAAAAAATACAATGTTTAAAAACAGCCGACACTTGGGCTCCCTTCCTTATAGAGAAAAATAAAGATTATATCATTTCCTTGTTTATCTCAGTCAGAGAATGAACTCACCATGTCCCAAACAGCAAGTGAACACACTGTATAATGAGTACTTGTACAATGTGTAATGAATATTTTTACTTCTCTTTCAGTCCAACAGAAAAGGATTATTATACATATACATAGTGAATGAAGCAAACCTTCAAATATTGGGATTTGATCAAGTTGTTTTTCTTTTTTGGCTTTACAACCTTGTTATCAGTATCTCTGGTTTTAGTTGATTTACTTTATTACTCAGAGGTATGTAAATGAAATGAGATTTTATCAGCTGTTATATCTTCTCGGCTCATTATACAGTGTGAACCGAGCATAATTACCACTGTTTTTCCTAGAACTTTCCATGGAGTTGCTTTGAACATTCTCCGTGTTATTTTGGCCTGTTGATTCCTTGCACTTGTGTAATTGGTTTTATCTGTGCATTTTTCAATTGGTTGGGCCTAAAGTTGTTTATACACAATTGAGTAAGTGTAATGGTACTGTTCATAATTTTGTTGTCTTTTAGTTCCCCTTCCTTGCACACTGATTTAGAACTTTTTTCACAATGTGTAATCCAATTCTCACGTGACTGATAATTATTTATCCTACAAAAGGCACGATTGCCTTCAATGAATGGGTGATCTTTCTTTAGTGACTGCATTTTTTGGATGTAAAGAATGGATTACCTCGAGATACATTTTCCAGTGACGTGTGTTCGGAAAAAACAAACCGTTTCAGAACACCAATGTAGTCCATGAAATGTAACCACAATTAAGTTGTCCTTAATTCCATGGAAAGCTTTTAGTGAAAGCTATCCAGCATTAGTAAAACAAGGAATTACCTGATTCCATACATTTTCTACCCTTCCCTATCACTGTGCCAAGTTTCAGCTCTATCTTATTTTTTTCTGGGTGAAAATGTAATTCAGATGGAGTAATGGTGAATTTCAATTGTGAAGATTCCACCTGCATCTGTTTGTAATTAAAGGAGAATTAACGTCAAAAATACAATTTTGGCTGAGTCATTCCATCTCAACTTAGCAAATTCAGAAGGGACTCCCCAGGTGACCCTCTCAGATTTTGGTAATTTTTTTATATTTTGTTCATTTATAAAAGATTAGAAGATCCTGAAAATTTCAGGTCAAAATCTTAAGCGGTTGGAAAGTTATGTCTATTTGAAGTTGTCATGGTAAGAGTAATTTAAACGCAACGTGTACCAAATTGCAATTTTTTGTCATTTTTAAGACTCAACAACTTTTTTTCTACTTTAGATCACCCTCTGAAATTCAAGAAATCAATATAAACCCAAAAAGGCTATAGAAAATACCCAAATTGACATTTTCAAATCTTTCAGAAAATCCATAATGGCAGCTTCAAAATTGAAAAAAAAACAAAAAATTGAATTCCAGGCCATTTTTGAGAAGCAATTACACCAATATTATACTAACATATGTATTAAAACCTATAAATATGATAAATATACTAGGAATGCTACCAAAACACAAAAAAACAAGCAATTTATGTGACCATCTCCAATTCTACAGGCATCTGAAAGATGACCTAGCAAATAAAATCGCAAACACTAAATCTTCAGTATGTAAAGCACTTTGGCCATAGTTTAGGAAAATATGAAAATTGTAACTCTTAAAAATCATAAAAAACAAAACTAACTATTTAAAATCAAGATAACAGGCTTTAAATGTCAAAAAACTGACTTCAACTGGGAACTAAAGATGTATTGTAGAATTATTCCATCAAAACATTAAAATGTAAACAAATTTAAAGGGTAACAAAACCAGAAAAGTAAAAATTTGATCTATTGGCTTTCAGTAAAATAAAAATATGTAACTCTTGATATTTGAAAATATTTTGCATATAGCAAAAAACTCTTCATCATTTCGTTTAAAATTTCTAGCTCCATGTCTCAGAACTGAAATTGAAGTTATTTGATAGAAGACATTGGTTATTGGAACCCAGCAAAAATCATTCCTTCTTGGCCATGAAAAACTATTTTGTTGGCTTTCGTTCATGAACTTAAAATGAACATCTTGGCATTCAAAAGAAATATCTTTAGCTACTGAAACGTACCATTCATTGTCATACATACACGCATTGTAATTTCCAACTTTTATGTCATTTAGTGGAATTTCTGATGAAGTTGCTTTGTCAAATTGAAAGCATGTTGAAAACACGTCGTTTGATATCCTTCGTAATATCAGTTTTGATGATCCATCTGGTTTGAAAGAATGATATGATCTGGTTCTTGGCACTGTTTTTGTTGACTCGTAACGTTGCTCACGTTTCAATGTTTTGATAAGATAGTTCTACAATACAATTTTAGTTAACAGCAACTGATTTCTCAGTCCTGTCAATATAAGGCGCGCGATCGCGCTCGCGCTCCTCCACATGCACCTCGAAAATGTAAGGCGCGTCTTTTATCGCGCACCTCAAATAGATTAATTTCATATCCCGCTCTTCCTTTATTTACTTTCACTCAAAAGCCCACGAGTTATTCTAATAGTAGTTCTTCTTTTTCCATTCATTCGCGTAAGCAAATGATACATGATACTTTTTCTTTCTTTTAATCTTGTTCTTGTATGTTTGTATAAAGTTCTGTACCTTCTATCAATCACGTCCAATGACGTAACACATTATGGTAAATAGATTCATTTATTTCTTTCAACAATCGCTTTCTGTTTCTTTTTAAAGGCCGATTTCCATTCAACGCTTATGCCCGCGCGGACGTAGAATTTTCCGAGCGGCAAAACAGCTGCAAATGGAAATCAAAAGACACGATTGGCTGAAATTATCAGCGGACGTCGGCGGGCTTAAAAAAAGTTAAAATTTTTTAACATTATTTTTGTTCGCTGAGTGGACATATCTACGCTTATGAATTAGCGTATGCGCATGCGTTCTACGTAACTCAGTGTGGATTACCTACGTCCGCGCGGATATTTTGCTGAATGGAAATCGGCCTTAAGTTCGTCTCCTATCGATCACGTAACATATTATAGTAAAAAGACTTATATTTTTCCTTTTTCTTTATCGTTTATTAATCACGTTGTGTTTGTGTTTCTTCACTTTAAACATTTCGCAATAAAATTTTGTGACGTAAATCAATTAAGTAAAAAGTCTTCATTGTTCTTTTTCTTTTACTCTGTACCTGCAACTTTCTGTCGCCTCTATGGCTCGAAACACCTGGCTCAACGCTCTATTTAAAAAGCAGAAAAAAGTGTGTTCATTAATTTAGTCGAGCCAAACAACGAATATCATGGTGACGTCAAACAGTAAAGGCAATAAAGTAGCTCTCTCTACGTTCAAATCTTGGGGTATGAAGACATATTTGGTTTTACGACTGAAATTCTGCTTTTAAACCAAGACTTCAGAAACTTATACACAGTTTTGGGATACCAATAAAAGACAGCTTCCATATTCTGCTAATAGTACATATCATATTTTTAAGCTTACATACCGTATATCAGCTAGTTTTATTTAATATACCAAAAATCAGTATCAAAAGTCAGCTTTTTTGATACTGATATTTTTGATACTTTTGTTTGCAATTGATGTGTTTGCTGGCTCACATTTTGAGATGCCTGTAGAATTGCAGATAAGTCACATAAATCTCTTGTTTTTTTGTGTTTTGGTAGCATTCCTAGTATATTTATCATATTCATAGGTTTTAATACATATGTTAGTATAATATTGGTGTAATTCCTTCTCAAAAATGGCCCGAAATTCAATTTTTCGTTGTTTTTTTTAATTTTGAAGCTGCCATTATGGATTTTCTGAAAGATTTGAAAATGTCAATTTGGGTATTTTCTATAGCTTTCTTGGGTTTATATTGATTTCCTGAATTTCAGAGGGTGATCTAAAGTAGAAAAAAAGTTATTAAGTCTTAAAAATGACGAAAAATTGCAATTTGGTACACGTTGCGTTTAAATTACTCTTACCATGACAACTTCAAATAGACATAACTTTCCAACCGCTTAAGATTTTGACCTGAAATTTTCAGGATCTTCTAATCTTTTATAAATGAACAAAATATCAAAAAATTACCAAAATCTGAGAGGGTCACCTGGGGACCAGTTGTTAAGTTGAGGTGGAATGACCCGACTTGAATTGTTCTTTAAATGCTTTAATGTTTATTTAAATGAAGGCTTATATTAACAAAATTTTATTAAATACCATGTTTCGGTTTTAATAAAGATTTTAGAAAATTCACTGTGACGACACAGTTGCATTGGCATTTCTTCATACAGAATGTCAGACTAAATGAAAATCAACATGTCTTTTTCGGATAGAGATACTGTTCCTTCCATTTCTTCTTTGATGGGAATTTAAGGTATGGTTATACAGGAGGGCCAGAATATAACGATCACAAGTTGAAGACAATGAAGTTTTGTGATGTGAGTGATAATAATGAAGTGAAGGTATTGAATGTGAAAACAAACCTAACTCGTGTCTCTCCGTAATTTCAATAGATAGAAACATGTAATTGTAATCGTAATTCCCACTATTTTTTTAGAAATTAACTGATCTTGATATACAATACTTTTTGAAATTTTCTAATTAAAAGAGAAACCGGGTCAGATAAGAAGAAAAATATTAAAAATCGTTTTAGAATTTGCAAGTCGCTGAACACATTACCAGATCTATTAAATTATTTTTTTTAAAGGAAACTTTAGAAAAAGACTTGAGTAGACCATGCCTTGTGTAAGACTTAGAAAAATGTGCGAAGAAATGGAACTTTCAGTGCAGTACCCAGACATATTTCGATACTGTTTGAGTGGTATGGGCGCCCAAACTAGACTGGCTCTTTTAAAATATCAAGCAGCAAATTTGATAATTGTCTTTCTGCTTCATATCTCTCCCATTCTATTCAATGTTGCGCGAATGTCTCGCTACACAACGCTACACAATTTTATTAGCAAATGCGATATATTTTCACTTTATAAGCAAAAACTATATTTTTTGTATGATCCTAGAGTTCACTTCAATAGTTCTGTTCAATTCCCATGTGAAGGGGAAATTAAACTTTAAATAATGCCAGCCACATAAAACTAAACATTTTTACCTTTCTCTTTTCCCGCTATTTTACAATGAATAAATGTTTTTGAACAATTATTTACTCCCCTTGTCATTCCCCTACATTGGCGGGTTTGCAAAATACATTCTGAACCATTTTATGTGCTCCTATTTATTTATAATTTTTCTCAGAAAAATACCCTACAAACTCACTTTGTGAAGCGCTATTGAAGATTCAACTACGTAAATTGGATTATATGGAGCTAAAACGACCATGAAATAGATTGGGGAATGCATGTCTACGGCAAACTAGAAGCTATAAAATTGAAAATTTTCCAGCCCACGAAATTCGAAGAATTTTAGGACGGCACGTAAGGCCGGCGAAATTTTGCCGACCTAGGCCTTACTTTAGGTCGGCATTGCCGTTCTCCTTGCTTCCCTGGGTCGGCACAACAGGTTTCACCTCATCTGAAATTGCACATTCTTCCCGACACTTTTATTTTTGCAAGTCATAGCAACTGACGATTGAAAACTTTGTACAGTCCTGCATACACTCAAATTTTACCAATGTAGTATCCTGTTGTTGCTGGCGTTACAAGAAGCAATAACGTGAGCAAGGCGATTTTAAAAATGGCGCATGGTTTGGTGCTAATCTCACGGTAGCCATGTAAGGCCCAGTACTCACATTTAAATTCATATTGAACGGGATCGGAAAATTCTTCGTGCAAGTGATTTTAAACATATTTGTTTGAAATCATGTTTTGATATTACGTTAGGATAAGAAAAAGGAAAATGCCGTGAAAATTGTGTATTTAGGTCGGCAAAATTTAGCCGACCCCATGCTTGTCTAGGTCGGCATTGCGGAATGCCGACCTGAATTTCGTGGGCTGATCTTCTGTCACTGCTATGAGCAAACGGTATGCCCAAATGAACTCTGGATACGGCACTCACTTTGTTGGAGCTTCCTCAAAAAAGAAAGTTTCTCCATTCATATTTATGATTATAAATTTTTCATGTTGAAAAATTGTTATTGCACCAGCTTTCAAGGTTCTTCTTCTCTGATATGTAATATGTTTGCCATGTTTATCAACTTTGAAACAGTTTTAATGCAAGTGATTGCTGCAAATATTTTATCTTTTCCTCTTGTGTTAGCACATCCAAATGCTTGGATGCTAAAGTGACATCTTGGAATTTTCAATAAATTATACATAAACTACCATAAACTAAAAAAGCATCACATATAATTTTGACATTAATTCTCCTTTAAAGTCACAGTCAAACATAATCTTATTTCAGTTGTTGTTATAAGTAGGGTTTTTTTTATAAATGATAAATGTCTCTTTTGTCTCCTTTTTTTTGTTTTTATTACTGTGTTAGCTATTACTGTTTAATTTTCAGGTAAATCACTTAGTATATAGTACTAAAAAATGAGTGGGCTTCTTATTCCAAACCTGCACATCCATACTATAGAAGTTGTTAAATCCAGTGAAACTGACTTGGATGAAACATGTAAAACGTTTGTTCTCCACCATGAAGATCACACATTAGGAAACTCACTACGGTATATGATCATGAAAAACCCTGAGGTGGAGTATTGCGGTTATAGCGTTCCACACCCATCTGAAAATAAAATCAACCTTCGCATACAAACTCGTTCGAAGCCAGCCACAGAAGTACTAAAGAATGGTTTAGTGGACCTTCAAAAAGTTTGTAATCATGTTCTGCACACATTTCAGTCGTCCGTGAAAGCTTTTAAAGAACAGAAAATGCAAGATGGCGACATAGAAATGGATAGTGACGAAGAAGATCAAGAAGAGGAAGACGAGAATAGTGAAGAAAATGAGTAGAGATGGGTATACCAGTTCAATTATTTGTCACATAAGCTCTGTTATCCATACGGACCTCTTCAATTTTGATGATTGCTATAACTTTTTGTACTGTGATGCTAAGTATCCTGGAAGATTATTTTGTGTGTTTTTTTTTATATTGCATATCACAACCATAATCTTCGCTGCTAATTGCATATTGCATCCACATCTGCTTAAGAAAATCTTTTGAAGGACTTTCTGGGAATCTTCTCAAGTGACAATATATCTAAAGACCTAGTAAACATACTGGGGAAAGTGGAGGATAGTGACATCGTAGTTGTATCGAACTTTCTGCAGCTGTAGCACTGTTTTAATTCATTGTGCGGTCCTTTGTAGTTCTCAGAAATCTTTATGTTTTCTGTAGATTGATGTGTTAGATGATAATCATGGTTTGTCATGGGTATCAAGTGACACTTGATTTCTGTTTTGGAAACTTGTATAGTTCTTGTGTCATCTTAATCCATCTTGATATTGTATTGTGAACATTTTATGCAAGGTGATGTGCTTGTGAATAGATTCTGTCATTGCATTTTGTCTTTTGTCAAAGTATTTCTTGGCGGTTAAGTGTTTCATTTATGATGTTCAGTAGTAACCTGGTAGTAACCTTGAGTGTTGCAGTCCTTCATCTAATATTGTAATCATTCTCTGGCATTGTCAGCTTATTATTTGACAGTTTGATCACCCTGTACTCAAGAAGTAACATAAACAAAGTTGAATTCAGTTTTTATTCTGTCATTGGTATACTTTCATCCATGGTTTTTAAGATATCAAAGTATAGTGTATTAGGATCCCCATACTGTCTTGTATTGTGAAGAAAAGTTGTATCTCCTCCTTTTGCTCCTCGGTAACTTGTTTCGCTATAACATGCCTCTGCTGAATTCATAATCTTTAATTACGAAACTCTGTGTTTTCATTGTTGATCTTGTCTACCATAATGCGACCAGTATTTGCGTAGTGTCTGCTGGCATTGCTACTGAAGCGTGATTGAGTTACAAGCAGATGCTACCAACAGTTTCATCAAAAGTACCGTTCGCATGACTTTTAAATATACTCCAGATGTATGACTTTGTGTAACATCTCATGTTTACACTAATGTTCATGTGTCCACTGTTATCACACAAACTTAAATATTTTCTATTGTTATGCTAACTGTGTGTTTTTCTTATCGAACAATTTAAATTGGGTCCTCCACCCTCCGCCCCACCCCACCATTGTAAATATAAAGAGTAAGATCTAATAGTTAATAATTATTGTAATTACCTCCCCCTCCATGACGTCACTCCTTTCTTCCCTGCAAGGTTCGTTTTATTTATTATATTTAATTTCCCTGAAAGTATTTATAAAAAAGGGCGGACGGTGGTTGGTTAAAGTATGAAGTTGTTATGTGTTGGTGTTGTGCTATTGTGCTTGGTCATAGGTTTGGGGAATTGGTGTACCTTACTGGTACTAATTTTCGCGGGTATTAATTTTCGCGCTATTCGCGGTTTTTTCCCAAAACCGCGAATATTTGTACCCGCGAAATTTTTAGGTTTTTGAAAACCGCGAAAATTAATACCCGCGAATTTTTTCTGGAAAATTGAATTTCTGGCACTGCTTCACATCAGATGTTTTTAGGGGTATTCGTAGAATCGGGAAAAAATAAAAAAAGCTGAATAACCGAGTAACTAGCGAAAACTAAAGCACATTTAGTCGATTCAACCTTATTTCGTTTCCTTATTCTCGTCAAAAAATTTCCATGATAACGGTAAATCGCGAAAATTAATACCCGCGAAAAATGTCAAAACAGAAAAACCGCGAAAATAAATACCCGCGAAACGCGATTTTTTTGGAAAAAAAATTTACCGCGAAAATTAGTACCAGCGAAAATTAGTACCATTAAGGTAGGTCATCTGCGTGCTCAGCATTACAGCAAGAGTGTTATTCTCACAATTTATGGGCTTGTAACTTTTACGATATTTGTGGGTGTTAATGAGTTGGGCCCGTTCGTGTTGGTACTGATGCTTACTTGTCACATGTGCAAAGTTTTCATACCTGGTACAATTCGCAGAAACTGCTGGGCCCTACCCCTGTTGTTACTGTGATATTCATGGTTTTACTGTTGCATTTGTACCTCCTGATCAAACAACTGCCGAGTGGAAACAAGAGTTAGCTGTTGAGGCGGAAAGGCGGTGGAACAATATTCATAAACAATTTCCTCATATTCCTGATTTACCTCATAAAGTTGTTAAAAAAGAGGCAGACGGTGGTTCAGCATTTTTAGTTTCTACTGTTCTTGGTGATGTTGCACCTTATTTGAAGTACTTAGAGAGTGGCATTAGTATTCTTGGATATAGTGGTCCTGTTTTTTTTTCGTTCATATGCCCGTGGTGCGTTGCGTGCTGGTAAAGTGTTGCGGTTTATTTCTAAACAGAGTGGCATTACTCGTTCATTAAAGCATTATTTTCAAAAGTCAAGCGGTTATACAAAGTTGAAAAGTCATATCCCTAAGCGTCATATTAAGCAGTTGAAGTCTGATTTAGTTAAAGTGGAGGAGTATGTTAATGCTGATGGTGGTATTAATAAGTTTTTCGAGTCTCATAAAGCTACTGGTACTTTACCTACACCTGGTCGCGATTCCCTTATGTGGCGGTTTAAACATTATACTTCAGGGCATTGGGATTATATTGGTGAGCCTGTTTGTGAACTTGCTTCAGGTGACGTTAACGGTGTTTGGGATTCGTTTGTTTCTGAGTATTCTGGTTACATCAAAAATGGACTTTCAAATTCATTATTCAATAAGCAAGGGGGAGGCAATTCCAGTGGAGAGCGACGACGAGGTGGAAATCATTCCGGTGCCAACAGCGTTTCCTGCAGACTCATCCGTAGTTGGATACCTGAATCAGAGTTTGGCAGCGATCGACGCAGAGATGGAGATTGATGCGTTGGCGCATGCTCTGATGGATGAAATAGAGGATGGGTACGAGAGTGATGAATTAGATATAAATATTGGGTTATATGATATCGATGAGACAGACGAGTTGTACGTTCTTGGTGATCGGACTACTGTGAATATTAACAACGAGGATTGGGTTTTACAAGAAGATATTAATCGTTTACACTTAGAAGACGTTCCTTTACCTGTTTATGCAGATGTCGGTTACAAACACGCTTCTAACATATCTGTTTTCAGCAAAGGAGGGGGATCCGGAGTACGGTTACATGAGCGATTTGGTGATGGAGGTGATGTGGGCGATATCCCGGATTTTCCGTTGCAGTCCCAGCACACCAGTGGAGCAGCCGTGGAGTCAACTACAGAAGAACATGATGACGAAGTCCAAGAACAATAATGTTTCTGCCGGACCAAATTCGGTACACCAGCAGGAATGGCGGGGTGCCAGATTTGAAGGCGAGTATAAAGGTGCTGCGGCTTCAAGCGTACTTTATTCAACAAGTGAGCGAACTGTTCGGCAGTATATCAAGCCCAGCGCCACGAGAGCTGGTTGGAGTACTAGAGGAACTCATTCAGGAGAACCTAGAAGTGTACCGCGACGTAAGTGGTGATGGAGAACGCAGCCGCAATCGCGCCCGATGTGCCGCCAGTGAATAACGAAGGTTACAAAGGTTATTTCCGTGAACATACTATTACAAAGACGTTTTATTTTTATATTAATGTATGAGAGAATGATCATACTACATATTATATTCCTACTGGTTGTATTGGTAATTTCTGTGGTCCCCGTGATTTCACTGCTGTCCGTACCGGTTTATATTGGGTACCTGCGTCATTTCGTATTTATGATGCACGTCGTACTACCCTTGTTAAAACTGCTGATGGAACGAAAGATTATATTTCAGTGCCAGTTAATGATTATTCATTAAAGCTTTTCCAGAGTGAGGGTGATGAAGATTGCTTGCATTGTATTTACCCTCTTGGATGTTAAGGATATTGACACTGTTAAAGAGGTACATGACACTTGTTATTCTCAGCAGTACAAGCCGTTGCCTACATGCACTATTGTTCGAGATTCATATTTCGACAATGGTAATTATTCCGCTATTGTTCGTCCCGATGACAGGCATTGGATGACTGCTAATCCTTATCCTGAAGGTGGAGTATAATAACTGCTATGGAGTATAATAACGACGTCTGTTTTAAGCGTCATATGTACTAACTATTCCAAGATAACATTCAAACTTATAGTATGATTTATGTTCCTACCATTGATACGCCAGATGATTTTAAAGGTCATACACCATCTACTAAGGTTGCTCCTATATCATCCGATGTTAATAAGGATGTTGTGAGGTGGACTGTCCGACAGCAGTGGTATGCTCCTTTTCGGACTGATTATTTGAATGGCCATATTATGTTGCCTGACAATTCTATTGATCGATTGCTACGGTTGTTCCATCAAGCTAAAAAGTCTATTGAACGTGTCCCGGCTATGTACATGCCCCAGAGGGTTTTCGATGATAAAGCTGGTAAGCATTATTTGGTTCCTACTGTTACATCACCATTTGCAGATAGTAATGGATATTTGGAGTATGGGCGTCGTGACCGTCGTATGTTTCTTCAACTGTACCAGATGTCTCGTCGTCATAACTAGCGTTATAAGAATGTGGAGTATTTTACTCGTGTCTCTAGTGGTATTCGGGCTACCAATGCCTATCGTGATGGTGGGAATTTCAATGACCGTAGTTATGGTCAGCCATTTGGGGGCAATAAACTTATGCGGAATATTTCTCTACAGGCAGAACCTATGTTTAAAGGCTTGGTTGCTGGTGAAATTGTTCAACCAACTGTCGTTTGATTAAAGATGGATATGTCGTTCACTATTGTCGTGAAGATGCGTGATTGCCCGTAACAACAAGAACATTTCCCAAAGATTGGTGAAGTTGGGAAGACTATGCCATTCCGCCCTACCGTAATCGACTTAGCTCGTGATGGTATACATCCATTGGTTACACTTCGTAATCCATTTAACAAGAAAGGGGCAAAGGGCGAAACGGCTACTACAAGGAGCATACTACAAATGGGACATCTATAAAATGGTTTAAACCTTGTCCGTCTGCTATGTATATTGGAGATTTAGTTAGGTCTGAGGAGGAAGTTGTAAATGAATAAGTCTCTGAATAGAATCTGTCAAAAACTATTTCTGTTTCATTTATGTGTACATCCTGTTCCATGATTCTATATAACAATGCCTTTCCACAGTTCTCTTTGCTATAAAAAATAAAACTAAGTTGCTTCGATACTTCCCACAAAAGCGAATAGGGCGGACTTTGTTGCAGCATTACACGATATTGCTACTGGTCTTGGTTCCAATCGTTGCGCAGCTTTGTATTTGATACCCGTCTGCATACATTTACTTCCTTCCAGTAAGTTCTTCAGGACTTGTAATATTTGGATGCTCTCAAATAAGAATTCATCACAGCGATAAAATAATGTGTCATAACATGAGGAAAACATAAAGTTTGAAACGTTAGAGCCCATTGGACACTGAAAAATACCCACCCAAGATTCGGGGACTTGTGAAAGAAGTAAGTCTAGGAATAATGTTTTCCCTGTGTTAGACGGACCGTATAATATAAGACCTTTACATTTATGATTCATATTAAGATACCATTTTTTAAGATTACATAAAAGTTCTTTAGTGTCTATGCCATTTTCGTAGGCAATGTGATCTAGCCAATAGTTAATTATCTTCAGATCGTTTAAACAGGGCCTTTCTGACACGTTCAGCATCTCCTCGTTGATATCGTTTACGTTTTTGAGGTAGATTTGGTGCATTACTGTTCGCTTTAGCTGCTCCAGGTCGGTGGGGCGTAGTATCGTCTCGAGTCTCCTCAGTTTCTCGCTCTTTTTCAAGGTGAGCTCATATCCTACGTTGTTAAATACATTTAATCGGCGCAGGATCTCCATATAGCTTCATTTCATCTGTGCGTAACGATTTTTCGTAACTGTAGATTCGCACTGTTGTGGGCTTTCCGTCATCGTCGAGGGTGTGGACATCTTTGCTTGACCAGTCGCCCACCAATGAGATAACAGATCCGTCGTAAGGGCAGCCTGTAGCGCTTACAGATGTATCCAATTTGGTTCTTAAGATGCTCCATTGAAGTTATTCGCTTAAATGTGATGCTCGCATGACAGTATGGACACTTCGTTCGGTTTCCATTTCCTTGGCTCTGGATTTCGCAGTGTCTGCACAATTCCCCGGTCTTTTTGTAAAGTAGTCTTCTAAGCTTACTCTGCCCGGCTTTGTGTGGACTTCCTCCTTGCTTCCATTGCATGTCATAAAAGATGAGGCCATGGTTGTGATGTTAGTTAGTGGCGACGGTTTCGCAAGAGTCGGATACATCATGACATCCTATTGGTATAAACGCATAGTCTTTATCTTCTAGCCATGACAGGTTTAGGTAGGGGTTCGATAGTGGTTCAGTCCATATTACATGTGCGGCTCCGGTTCTTACGCCCCATTTATCACTCAGTTGTGCGTATTCGTTAAATTCAATGTTCTCACTTAGCTGCAGTATAATATTGTCCAATGACCAGTTCTCGTGGACTAATTTCATAATAAAGGCTTCAGCCGTTGCCTTTGCTTCGTCAAGGTTGTCTTTCGCTTGTGCCCATAAGTGCTGGTTCTCGTCATCTTCATGTTCCACAACACAGGCTTCCAAGTGGGCCAAGTTCTCGAATACACCAGACTCATTTGCTTGTGTTAGGGTTATCTTGTCCAAGTCGTCTATGTCATAACTGTTGTTCGTTTCATCTACACAGTTCTCAATGTCTTTACTTGGTATGTAGTATGCTTGGTTGGTGTTGAAGTCCCATTGCCTTACAACTTGTTCCAAGTCAATCTCTTCATCATCAGGGATAGTAGACTTAGTTGGTGTAGTCTATGTATTAGCAATCAAATTCATGTTTACTCTTCAGTATCAACTTCAGAATGACCGCCTCTTGCCTTCCAATTTTTAATAAACAGGGGGTAGGGTAGGGCGGTGATTAAGGGCGAGGGTCATCATACACTATGAGATCTCATAGTGCATGATGACCCATGTCCCAATCATGTGCATCCATGACCCATGACCCAATCATGTGCATCCTTTTCAATCACGAAACATGTGTTATTACTTTAAAGGAAGAAAAGTGTCTGCAGAAGAAAGTTTCGCGGTTCCGCCGAACCGCAAAATTTTTACAAAGAGTAGATTGGCGCCATTTTCGTGTTGTTCTTTTGATAGTTACTACACTTTGTAAACAAACTCACTGACATTCGAATTTGCGTTCTATTATAATTGTTACATCTCTCAGATTCACTCTCCTGTGTTACTATCCAATTTTTCTCAGTGTCATTCATACTAGACAAAGAAAAAGTTATACGTTGGAAATTTTAAGACAGAAAAACTTCACTAGACAAACGTTTAATTTTTCGTCGGGAAAATTTTGCCGAAAAAAAACCTCGAAAGTTTCACGAAATAAAGTAGTTCAAATCACAAACAGGATTTAGGTCGGAGGAATTTCTCTTGTAATAATTAACGAAAATTGGGATTATTTTGAAAATTTTGCGGGAATAAACTTTTGCGATTCGAGCCAAAACCGCAAAAAACGCAAAACTTTCTTCCGCAAACACTCTCTTCCTTTATAAGTATTCAAATGTGTCAATTTGCTCGAATCTTTTTTTATCTTATAGAAGAGCCATTTAATATAAACTTTCCCATTAAAAGAGCATTAAATTTCAACTTTGTTCCCAGGGCTGCACATATCATAAGTATTTCTTCATTAAAAAGCTGCCAATTTTTGAATGCCATGTTTGGGGCAGCATAAAAGGGTGGATTATTTGGGATAAATGGGAAGGTATGTTGGTAGAATGGGTGCGGAAACATTTGCGGTAGTTGTAGTAAACGATTCATGAAGGGTTGAGTGAACGGCAGATTGAGTGGCAGCATTGGTCGTTTTGATGTAGATATGTTGATGTCTGGCAGACATTCGCCATTGGCAACTGTTAGTTGCAGTAGTGGTGGCGAATATAGAGGTTGTTTCAAATCCTGTCCAGTAATCCTGTACTGTTCATAGCTCCTGGTCTCTGGATGGCTAGTTTGGGAAACCTGCAAACTAAGTTTGTGCTGTCTGGGCTTGTGCAATGATTCTTGTATCCTTGTTGAATATTTTTATGACAAGCTAGTACATGTTAAAAGGAAGAAATGTGTAAACATATAAAAATAGATCTTGGGTCTGGCAGCCATGATGCATATTCATCTAGTTGTTTGTTTTTATTTATTGTACAAGAAGCCTTTCGGATGTTGAGTTGTGTTTATATCCAAGAAAATGAGTTGCAGGTGTGAATCATGAAACTTGTAAATCCCAAGAGGAATCCTGGGTGTCACTGTCCAGTTCGAACCTTGCTCTTTTAGCAGGGGGTTCATCATTAACTACTTGGGTATCGCCGGACGGAATCTAGGAATCCACTTGACTTTCAGCGGGTACGTCAGCTGAAGAAGTTTCGTTGTGATCAAGTGTATGACACAAACGTTTAAACATCATCAAAATCGTAAATAGTGATGATATATATGCCTGTCCAATCTGAGGACAACATTAATAAAGTTATCTCTTAGCAAACACGGTCACTCAAGGCGTGAAAGGGCGTTAATCCAGTATTAGATCGTTGGCTTCGATTTTATTTACAAAATCGGGATTGCACTGCACAATCCTCGAACTTGTAAATTTGCCAGGAAGCGATGATCTGGCACAACTTAAATTAGTTTAAATTCATTGAAGCTGTTACTCTAACTTTGTAACTTTGAACTTTGAAAATGTTTTAGTTTCCACAGAATTCGTGTCATTTCAATTGTGATAATTGCTTGAATTTCTTCTTCTGTGATTTTCACTTAAGTTTCTCTCGACCAACTAATTTGGGAATGGGGTCATTCAAAGGGAGCATTACTTTACCGACATCATTGTAGATAATGGTGTTCTTCATAATTTTCCAGTCAGCTCTAGACATTCCCATTTTAGAAAACCATATTTTGGGTCATTCAAAGGGAGCATTACTTTACCGACATCATTGTAGATAATGGTGTTCTTCATAATTTTCCAGTCAGCTCTAGACATTCCCATTTTAGAAAACCATATTTTGGGTCATTCAAAGGGAGCATTACTTTACCGACATCATTGTAGATAATGGCGTTCTTCATTATTTTCCAGTCAGCTCTAGACATTCCCATTTTAGAAAACCATATTTTGGGTCATTCAAAGGGAGCATTACTTTACCGACATCATTGTAGATAATGGTGTTCTTCATAATTTTCCAGTCAGCTCTAGACATTCCCATTTTAGAAAACCATATTTTGGGTCATTCAAAGGGAGCATTACTTTACCGATATCATTGTAGATAATGGCGTTCTTCATTATTTTCCAGTCAGCTCTAGACATTCCCATTTTAGAAAACCATATTTTGGTTTTTCGTTACAACATTACGTTTTTGAGGTAGATTTGGTGCATTACTGTTCGCTTTAGCTGCTCCAGGTCTGTGGGGCGTAGTATCGTCTCGAGTCTCCTCAGTTTCTCGCTCTTTTTCAAGGCGAGCTCATATCCTACGTTGTTGAATACATTTAATTGGCGCAGGGTCTCCATATAGCTTGATTTCATCTGTACATAACGATTTTTCGTAGCTGTAGATTCGCACTGTTGTGGGCTTTCCGTCATCGTCGAGGGTGTCGACATCTTTGCTTGACCAGTCGCCCACCAATGAGATAGAAGATCCGTCGTAAGGGCAGCCTGTAGCACTTACAGATGTATCCAATTTGCTTCTTAAGATGCTCCATTGAAGTTGTTTGCTTAAATGTGATGCTCGCACGACAGTATGGACACTTCGTTCGGTTTCCATTTCCTTGGCTCTGGATTTCGCAGTGTCTGCACAATTCCCCGGTCTTTTTGTAAAGTAGTCTTCTAAGCTTACTCTGCGCGGCTTTGTGTGGACTTCCTCCTTGCTTCCATTGCATGTCATAAAAGATGAGGCCATGGTTGTGATGTTGGTTAGTGGCGGCGGTTTCGCAAGAGTCGGATACGTGATGACATCCTATTGGTATAAACGCATAGTCTTTATCTTCTAGCCATGACAGGTTTAGGTAGGGGTTCGATAGTGGTTCAGTCCATATTACATGTGCAGCTCCGGTTCTTACGCCCCATTTATCACCCGATTGTGCGTATTCGTTAAATTCAATGTTCTCACTAAGCTGCAGTATAATATCGTCCAATGACCAGTTCTCGTGGACTAATTTCATAATAAAGGCTTCAGCCGTTACCTTTGCTTCGTCAACGGTTACGCAAGGCGTGAAAGGGCGTTAATCCAGTATTAGATCGATTTTATTTATAAAATCGGGATTGCACTGCGGGCGCTATGCGCCCTTGCACAATCCTCGAACTTCTTGTAAATTTGCCAGGAAGCAATGATCTGGCACAACTTAAATTAGTTTAAATTCCAACAAATTTGGTAATGGAGTCATTCAAAGGGAGCATTACGTTACCAACATCATTGTAGATAATGGCGTTCTTCATAATTTTCCAGTCCGCTCTAGACATTCCCATTTTAGAAAACCATATTTGTGAGAGCAGTGAGAGCTCATCACTACCAACAAAACTATTAAAACTTTGTTGTATTCAGTATCCAGTATGGTTTTACTCTTAGTTATCAGTTCACAATATTCTTCCAAAATATCCTCTTCCCATTGGTGTAAAGTGCATATGTTTTTGAGCAATATGCGCATTAGGGGAATATCAAATTGGTCCGAGTCAGTTTCACCGTTTTTTGGAAAATCCGTTGGGCATCTTAGAGCAATTACATATTAGGGGAGTGTCAAATGTTTTTGAAATTAAATTTTGTCTGTTGCTGTTACAAAATGAACCTAAAATAGAACATGACAATTGTAATTAACGAGTTATATGTAAATAAATCTTTTCCTAACTCATGTTTATACTTCACGTTTGTTGTCCATACAGATCCTGTTTCGACATCTCTAATTACTTGAATTTCTTTCATTTTTTTATTTTTGGTCAGCGCCGCAAGGTAGCTGATCTTTCATTTCCCAGTGTCCGTCAGTCCGTCAGTCAGTCCGTGTGTAAGATCGCAGTTCTTTACGCCCCTTTTATGCGCCCGTTAATGCTAACTTTAAATTTTACAGTTCAAAAGCAGAAAGTTTAAAGCACGACGTGGATTTTTGGAAAATATATCGCTAATGTGTGACGAAATAAATATATTACAATGTAAAAAGAGTTCTCTTCATTCGAATGAATAAATAAATTATTCGTTTTAATGCACCCTCTTTCCGCCCTTTATTTTAACGTAGTGCATTCTGGGAGCGAAACGCTGCTAAAACTTATTAAACGCTGCTAAAACTTATATATCAACAAGAACCAAGAAGTGGATTATTTTGGTTCTTAATATAATAACAATATAATCTTATATTAAAGTGTATCGAATCAAGAAATTAACAGTCATGTATCCTAATTGGATAGGAGGAAGAAAAAGTCAGGCAAGTTGTTGCAAGATTATATCTCTTCTTGTCATTCTAATTATATGTTTCCATTTCTCCAAAACATTATGTATACTTAAAGATAGGATGTTAGCTCACATACCATGCCTTAAGGGAAGACTAGGTGATTCTTGCTGAATTATTCTATTTTATTGTGTTCACTTAAATTTTGTAGTATGAAATTTTAAATGAATGAAAAGTGTTGTTATTAGCTATATTCAAAAAAGGCCACTGGCCCAGGAGACAAGAACAATAGAACCGGAGAAAAGAACATTAAAACAAAAACACAAGCAAAAACAGTTACTACTACCTTATTCGTACTTATTAACTGGAGAATTTCTTGCAGCACTATTAATTAAAGGGAGTTATTATTGCAATTTTGCCATGAAATCGCGAAAATTTGCTCCACCGTTTTCTTTGATATTGTCACTTAATTCGTGAAGGAATGGATATTAATCAAATAGGTGTACATAAAATTGGGACTTTTAGTTACTTAAGGTACTGAATGATGTACTTTGGTACTTGAAAATAGATATTTTTCATGTTAAGTAAAGCTCAGTTTATTAACTCAGCTTTGTACATTTGAGGCTTCAACGATCGAGTTCAAAAAGGTGGTGATTTGTTCGAATTTAGCTTTAGTTCCATGAAAGTATAGTGAAAAATATAAATCTTTTTTTTTTTCTCGAAAAAACGCTTTTTTTTTTCTACACAAGCTCTTATAAAAATTTCTTATAAAAAAACATAGGTTTACATAGCTCACGCATGTATAATTCTTTTGTGTTGAATGAATTAATTTCTGGTGTTTAATAGTTAGACCCTATTTACACTAACTAATCATTTTAACATGTTTATAATTTATGCCTGTTTTCCATAAGTAAATTTGCTGCTACCGTTTTGTGCCATCTGGCTCTTGTTTTAATTAGCAACAGTCGGATTTGATTTGCGTATTAAGGAAAATTGACGTCAAAAGCATATATTTAGTCGTTGTCATTTTCTATATTTTTGTGCCATTATGACAAATATTTGAAAATCAGACAAAATTCAATACAAATTATTTCAGATTTCTTTTATAACCAAAGAAAACGAAAAGTTTAACATGAATTTCCATGAACTGAATTTTACCTAATAAACTTAGAGTTTTATTGACCATTATTCACCCCTCACTATGAAATAGAGAAATTCAGTTTTACTATTTTCCCTTCATTTTTAATTATGATGCTGTAATTCAAGTTTCTAGAAGGTCTGAATTTCTGAAGGTCTGTGCAGTTATACATCACTTTTTATGCTTTTTATTTAGTAATCATCCACTGCTTGGCATTAGATCTTCATTTAAGCTCATCTGAGGACTACTGTAGTTGGTAGAAACGAAAGTGATTAACCAAACACACAAGCCCGTAAGAACGTAAAGCTGGAAAGTCCAACTTGTAAAACTGAAATTTGAAACTTAAATAAAACCGATTAAAGTATCGAAGTTGTTGTAGTTGTTCTTGCCCATATGATTTCTGTTGTTGCATATTGTATTTCCGTATGTAGTTTATATGCTGCCACAAAAATCTCCCTAATTAGGAAAAGGATTTAATTGCTTGTTGTGGAAACGCAAGGTTTCCTTTTATAACGTTTACTACCTTTTTTAAGCCGACTTCTGTTCGATGAATCCTTTATGAAAAAATGCACATGTAATACGCAGTTCGGCTCATAGAAATTTGTGTTTTGGTCTCGATGAGATATGTTAAGATCGGTTCTTATATTAGAGGTAATAATCTGTATGCGATGTCAGGCTTCTGTTATTATTCATTTGACGATTTACTCCTTTGTGAAAACATTACAGGGGTCCTTTTTATCACGAGACGTTTTTAATATGTTATTGCTTTGGGCGAAGGATTTACATTTTTGATTAACCTGTTCATCAACCGAATGCGGGCTCACCCAGATGCAAATCAAACTATATTTTGGAAAGCTAGAGATTTCTTTTGTAAATTGATTACAATCTTTAGACTTCGCATACAGTTCGCGCTGACCTTAAGGCCTATGTATGGGCCTCTTGTTTATTTTCATTTCATTCAATCTTTCATTGTTTTATTTGTAGCTCGTGGCTCAACGTCTTGAAGTGTTGAGCTCCACACAGTACAATACATTCTCGACTCGTACCGCCCGTTGCACTGAACACGATAGGGGTATATGTACCCTGGTGCTCAAGCATCCTGGATTCGTTTATTGTATGATATCTCCTTTTCTCTTTCGTTTGTTTAATAAGTTTTCTTCGGATATATATCTTCCCGTACCTTCTTGCAATTGGGTTTCCGAATCCCCCAATTTTACGATTTTTTCCCGGAGTACACACTCCACCCCACCCCTACAATTAAGCACAGAAGAGTTTGTATGTCTGTCTGTCTGTTGTTATCCATGACTTATCTATGAGCGATTGATAGAAAAGACCATTCGGCTTTGTAAATATCCTTCAGATCGATTTTGACTAAATAGTTAATAAACAGGTCTTTCTCCAACTTGTCTTATATTAGTTGAAATTTTTGACTTGCTTTCTGTGGTGGTTAGTTGGTGCATTGAGTTCGTCATCATATAGAGATGTTTTCGGTAGGCGGGTGAGAAAATTTGGCTCGTAAAACCCAGATGTTGCTACATCGAAGGTTCCTTATATAGAAAGGATTTATAAGACTTAAAGATGTTCACTATCCTCAACTAAAGAGCCGGTTCACACGAGGTCAAAAAAATCTTTTGTTTTTATTGCTACATTTGGGAGGGTTTAAAAGATGAGATTTTTACATTTGAAGTGATAGCGCCTCAATGTTCTTTTACTGTTGCTATGGTTGCGGATTGTATTGTTATATGCGATTGGCTCTAAGTAACTGTCGCGTACTTTAATTTGGTAAAAAAGAATGTAATGGAGAAAAGTATGTTTGACGATATTTATCTTGTTGAAAGTATATTTCGAGTATAAAAAAACAAGATTATTTTGAGATAAGGAAACACATGTATGTATCAAATATCAAATTAAAGAATGAAAAAGTTCGTCTTTTTGAAAGTTACGTATTGAAGAGCTTTCTCCTCGCTAACCCAGAAACGTTTTCCATGGATTGCACGGTAGAAGTATGAAGATACGGTTTCTCAGATGAACTGTGTGAAAAATTTTAACTTTGGGAATATCAGATTGTGTCTCTACGATGAAGATCACTAGAGTTAGCAGGTGCTTCCGAAAAATTCTTTTCACAGGTAAATACTACAAAATTTACAGAATTTTCACAAGAAGTAATGTTTTTTCAAGCTTGTCTTGCTATTTTATCCTTTTACAAGATCTGGATATTTTAACTGGTATGTCAGAATTTATTGTTTTTTGTTATGATTGTAAGCAAGATAATACAATATTTCGCTATGCAAACAAAGAAGGGAAGTTTTACCATTAACATTTACCTTACCAATTTCATATGTCTGATTCGTGTCCAGTTCCTTTATCTCAGCAGCTCCACTGGGTAGCTTAACAACTCTATTTTGCAGTTCAACTGCTTCTAAGTAAGTGTGTTTTTTTCGTTTCGCGCAGACATTTCATGCGTAACAATTTTTCGATAAATTCAACCAGTTACATTAATGCCTGGTTCACACCTGGTGATTACGACGATTAAAAAAAATTAATCTTTGCAATCGCCAGGTGTGAACACTCAAGTATTTCATTAGCAACTAGTAACTAATCAACAATTTTTTATACAGTGTGTATCAAAATGTCTTATCCACCAACTTTCAAGGCGCATGTCTCATTAAATGTCTGATAAAATATTGTGAATTTTATATCACAAGAAAGACCTTTTCATGCTCTATCCGTTAATATAAAATGTTTGCCAAAATATATGTTCTTCGAAAAAATATTGAAGGAAAACTCAACGATTTGGCTCACTAAATTCTTAAAAGTCAATTAACTGACTTGCTAATGACTTTTGAATGGTGTAATTTTCTTTTGTTGTGCTGATGAAACCTTTAGAAAATTTCAAGTATAGCTTTGCGTATTAATTTCCCATAATAACTGATCTTAAAAATTTCAAATAAAATTTTTTTACTGTGTGATGGTTTTTAATTTTTTTTATTGTGTTTACAAATGACCTTCATTGTAAAATGAGTTAATTGACTTTTAAGAATTTAATGAACCATATCGTTGAGTTTTTCTTCAATATCTTTTCGAAGAACAAATATTTTGTCAAACATTTTATATTAATGGATAGAGCATGAAAAGCTCTTTCTTGTGATATAAAATTCACAATATTTTATTAGACATGTAATGAGATATGCGCCTTGAAAGTTGGTGGATAAGACATTTTGATACACACTGTATTTTATCGTCGTAACTGCCAGGCGTTTACGGTGATTTTGATAATTACGAAAGTGTTCACATTAGACGACTATGACGATTACACTTGATTTTAATCGCCAGTTCTGAACCAAGCTTAACTGATCTGTTGGTCGCACATAAACTTAATACCCATCGCGACACACCTGTTTAATCCTTCATACTGAGATAAATGTGAAGTGTTTGGATATTGCGTCCGTGTATCGAAAAAGCAAGGAATCCTGGGTACGAGGTTGCGCTGAGTAGAATTTTACACCTAGTGGAAAACTGGCTTAAAACACCTTTGCACTACTACTCCGATCGAAATAGCAGTTTAGTCTGTGTTTAGATGAAAATTCTCGAGGGATTTTCAGCAAAGTGTGTTTTACGTAATATTTTCACGTGGTCTATTGTTTTGCGAACCGGTCCGGTCCGCGGACAATTATCTGAAGTGGATATTCGTGGATAATATAAGTGATATAAGTGGATATACATTTAACAAAACCAAAATCTACAACTCTTATTGAAACCTAGATCTCCATGCTTCTTGTATCATTTTTGTTCTAAACAACTTTTTATTATTATTGTTGTTATTATTATGTTATTATAGGGATAAGAACCATTTTGTATAATGGAACCCGAATAAATGTCAAAAAAAAAAAAAAAAAAAATATTCGCCTTTACTCACAAAAAATGGAACTTAGGACCAAACCAAAAGGAGGATTTCAGTTATTCGAAGTATTGCTTTAAAAATTATGATCATGTTGAAAGGAGAAGGTTCAGTAGAAGAAAATTAACTTTCAAACTAGTCTTATTCGTTAAAGCCTGGTTTTCACTGATCGCAGTTTTAAGACTTTAAGACAAATATAGAAAATTTAACTTTTTTAAGATAGTTGTTGCTCATGCGAGAACATAAAATAATCAGTCTTGGCTTAAAATATTTTAATTGTTTGAATGAGTTACGTCAATTCTTAGGAGACAAAAACGTACGAATAATGAAAAAATGGTGATATTGGTTCGCGAAGATGAGTCTTCTGACGCTGTAATTTAGGACCAACAGGATAAAAGGTGTTCGTACCTGTCTGGTGACATTCTCATAAAGCGAAAAAAGTATTCACGGTCGAACAGTTCTAGTTCCTTTGTCAGTACGTGAAAAAATCCTGAACTCTTTCTTTCTTGATACAACTTTCTCACTGAGATTTGTTTGGCTTTTCTTTGTTGCATTCCTTTTTTTTCTAAAAATCGTCATACAAAATTGCTATTGAAATTGTCAAAGGATTTTGCTGCTTCCTGAGGACCACCATTTTTATTATGATGTTTTTTTTATATCTGTATTAAAACAGTTTAGATCAATGATTTTTTATATCTATTTTATTGGGTTTATCACTGTTTTAAGCCCTAAGATCAATGATTGTTTCAAGGTTGTTTTGACTACAAAATAGAAAAATTTATTTTAAGGCTTAAGGCCGATTTCCATTCAGCAAAATATCCGCGCGGACGTAGGTAATCAACGCTAAGTGACGTAGAACGCATGCGCATTGGCTAATTCATAAGCGTAGATATGTCCGCTCAGCGATCAAAAATAAAGTTAAAAAATTTTAACTTTTTTTAAGCCCGCCGACGTCCGCTGATAATTTCAGCCAATCGTGTCTTTTGATTTCCATTTGCAGCTGTTTGGCTACTCGGAAAATTTTACGTCCGCGCGGGCATAAGCGTTGAATGGAAATCGGCTTTTAAGATCGCTGCGTTTTAAGCGTTAAGACGATCAGTGGAAACCAGGCTTTACTTTATTTGCACTACTGGGCAAAATTGTCAAAAACTCACTGTGATGAAGGGAATTAAAATAGTGTGTATATTTATATGGAAATGCACTCTTTTGCAGTGCTTTTTCGACAAAATATCAAATATCAGTTTTCATTCTTACTGTATTTCCTCTATTAACCCCCCTGGTGCTTATTAATTGTTTTGGAAATTTAGGGGGGAGGTTATTAAATTGTTTTGAAACTCCAAACAACAAAATTATGAAAGATGCAAAAACAACACTTCTATACTTTTATCTTTCGATGTTCACTTAAAAAAACTATGTACATAACAGAGGGAATCTCGAATATAACATTTGAATATTAGTCTATTTCTTCGCCTTCGTCTTCTTCCCGATCCCAGTCAATAAGAAAATTGGGATTGTCTTCGATATCAGACTCATAAATATTGTAAATACCGTACTTATTCACAAAGAAAGAAAGAAAAACTCAAAACCTTTGTTTTTCTTTCAAACATTATTCTACTAATGATATAATTAATCCACTATTTTAGGAGGGCGCTTATTAGAGGGGGCGTTTAAAAGAGAGAGAATGCGGTATTTACTGTTTTATTTTTTACCAAGGAAGACGCTATTTTCTACAATGTGGCTCTCACATACATTAAGAAAATTAGTTTTCAAATACTCGTGATGGGCCATTAAAATTTAATTGCATTTTTTCAAGATATTTTCAAGATATTTTCCTTATTTCTTCAAACGAACATTTTTTCGTTTTTCAACAAAATATGCAAGCTGAAATATGTTGAAAAAGGGCTTTCTATTGATGTAAAAATTAGGTTGGAATTGTTTATACTCATTGAAAAAAAAAAACAGCTTTGAAATTTCCGTTTCCAACATTTTGAAACACACTGTATAAACAAGGTTGCAGTTCATGTAAGTACACTTCTTTCGTTGAGTACCAATAAAAATTTGGGACCAGGGAAATTAGGGAAAATTGAACCAAATTTCACGGATAGCCATGTTATTCACATGACTGGTTGGAATTTTGCATCATTCTCGTGATGTAATTTCTCATGATCGTTAAGAAATTAATGAGTTTTTCCAAAGTTATTTTTTCGATTTTCTCTTGTTCTACCTTTCCATTTCCTACAAAAAATACATCGTGAGAAAGACTAAAAGATACGGATTTATAAAACTTATAAATTAATAAACGAATTTATAGAAAATTAATTGGATATTTCCTTCAAAAATTGAAATGATATTTTTTGAATCCATTTTTTTGAAACACACTGTATCAAAATATTACTGACTGATAGCTAAACAAATACTTGAGAGTGTTCACAACATCTGGTGATTGCCGATTGTGACAATTAATAGTTTTTTTAATCGTCAGGTGTAAACCAGGCTTTAACCATCCCAATAAGCATGTAATCTAATACACTCTTTTTTTTTTATAAGCATAAACTTTATAAGCATACCGAAGCTGGAGACCCCCTAAAAATTAAGCATAATGCAAGCATACCGTAAATATCCGAACAAGCGCCCTGGGCGCTTATTAAAATTTTGGATTTTTTGCATGGGCGCTTAATCGACGGAGGCGCTTAATAAATGCTGGGCGCTTATAAAACTTTTATAATTTTGTACAAATTAAAGACAACGGTAGTTTTGATTTTTATAATTTTCCCTGGAAAATAAAACTGAAAAAAAAGATTTAAAAAAAAGTTAGGTTACGTCTTGCTAGGTTTTTTAGTTTTTTAGTTTTAGTTTTTTTATTCCCGATATAAGAAAGTAAGAATTTTAATTAAGCAATTTTAATCGAGGCAATTTTCGATTAAGCGCTCCCTTTTAAAAGGTGGGCGCTTATTCGAGAGGGGCGCTTAATAAGTGCTGGGCGCTTATTGAACTTTGTGGAAATTACATGGGCGCTTATTAAAGGGGGGCGCTTAATAAATGCTGGGCGCTTGTTCGGATATTTACGGTAATCCCAGCCTGAACTTAAATGTTAGGCCAGGAAATTTAGAGGACAGAGGGTTGGGTGAACATGAATACAGTATACATGAACTAAAATGTAAATGTTTTTTATCGTAAAATGCTGATTTTGACAAGTATATATATATTTGCTGCATGATGTTGCTTAATATGCAATTTATTATGCTGCATACAAGCTATTGCATGCCCATTAGCACGTTTCGTTTGAAATATGCACAACTACGGCATAAGCATAACATAAGCATATTTTGAAGCTGAAAATGGAATTTTTGCAAGCATACTGAGGCTGAGCAAAAAAAACACCATGCTTATAAAAAAAAAAGAGTGTACTTCTTTTGATGTAAAAATAGATGAAAAATCTCTGAGGAAATATTGGAAGATATTAAATTTCCTTCCTTCGATCACATTGTGAATTGGAAATTAACCATCAACAGTAAATTAACAGACGCAAAACGCTATAGCTGAGTTTCTGATGTTAATTACCAGTTAAAGATCCGTTTAAACTAAAAATTTAATAAACTTCACAAAAATAGATTTCGAGTGCTAATGAGTATTATTTTTAATAATTTTTTTTGTCTTAAAAACGCCTCCTGAGAACCGGTTTAACCGACAGTGTGCAAGAGCATCTAATTGCCAACCAAGATGCGTGCGCATATTGGTAGGAAATTGACTTGATCTATTAAGCATTTATGTTGAAACTCACAGCAATTATCGAGCAAAAAACACTAATGTTTATAAACATCACGTCACTTAGAAACTCATCTATTGGTAAAGCTGTTTCCTTTTTGGCCATCTAAAAAAGTTCGTCATGACCATTGTTTATTACACGGTTAGTTGCAATTTCTGGAGTTTTTAGCTACTGGGTCCGAAGTTGCCATGGGATCTGATTTGATCTCATCGATCCTATTTAACGGATTGGTTTATAATTCAACGAAAATAATTTCACATTTTATTATCAAAACAGTAACTTTTATAGAACAAAATTTACCCCCGTCTTTTATGCACTAAAGAAGGAATAAGCTAGACACAATGGCTTAAACTGATCAAAGATGGACAATTATTTTTGAATAATGCTAATTGACGGTTGTCATGGGTTACAGTCCAGATAGTGTACTACAAAAACATAAATTGAATCAAACACCCCCTACATTCAGTTTTAATAAAGGCATGATGCTGTGTCACTACCCCAAATTACATTTTGCGAAACGGGGTTAGCTGTAAGATTCTTTAAAAACAAATTACGATTTTAGTCTCGATTCAACTTCATGCCCAGACCTCTTGTTTGGCAGCTCGAACACAATGGCTTTTGTTTCTTTTTACAGGGACATCTTTAATAAAAGCAAATCCAATTATCAATTGTATCATAATATCTTTTCCTTATGAAAATTTGTTATAAAAGAATTCAGGTTTAGTCGCCAGCTTGGCTTCACACTTCAGTTTGATGGAGAAAATATCAGTTATTCCCAACACATCCAAAAAACATCAATCCAAACATTCTGAGCAATTATTTAAAGTTTTCGTTCCTACTTCAAGAAAATATGCGAGGTTCAAAGGAAATTTTGATAGTGTAACAGATGACTTACACGCTACATAAATACACACTAAAGCCTAGCTCACACCTGGCGATTGCGACGATTAAAACAAAAGCTAATCGTCGCAATCGTCAAACATTCTCAAGTATTTCATCAGTAATAAGTAATCAATCAGTAATTTTTGATATTTCATAATTGTAATCGCCAGGCGTTTACGACGATTCTGACGATTACTAAAGCGTGTTCACATTAGATGATTACGACGATGACACGTCAGTTTCCTATCAGGGAGTTATTCAGAACAGCTCAATCAAGTTCAACAAACCCTTTCAAATATATTGTAAATATAGGTTCGTGTAAGCAAAACATATGATTTATAGAAATGTAACTTTTTTTTTCAAAACAGAAGTATTAATTACTCTGATAAGAAATGAGGTTTCCCGACAAATTGATGTTGGCGTCGATTTGGTTTTACTGTATTGACGATTGAAAACCACAAACTTCTTTAACTTAGTGGGATTTTGATCATATAAAAAAATAATCGTAATTTAACTGCCTCTATCGGCTTAGCCATATAGTTTGCGAGTTCATTATCTGAAAGTATGTGGGAAAAACAAACCAAAATTAATTTATTGACAACGCCCCTGTAAAGGATCTCTTCCAATCGCAATCGTTTAGAGGGCGCTATTTATGTAAACACATGAGCGCAAAGGTGTTGTTTGATAACAACGTTTCTCTCTCCGACGGCATATTATTGTTCAACAACGAAATTTGCGCATGCTCTGTTTGCATTTGTCTTCTCGTTCTTTATCATCTTTTAGGCAATCGTTAGTCATAATCAAATCGAATGATTTGCTTTCACTCAATCTCCGTCAACCTCGTACCTAGGGTTTCTTGCCTTTTCGATATACGCCGTCCGTATCCGTGTGTGTTTGAAAACATAGGCTGGGGCTTGGGTGTCAACGTTGTACTGTAGCTAAGTAAGTGAGTAAGTAATCTCTTTATTCTGAAACTATAGTATATATACAATGATTCAGTATAATTAATGGAGACTACCAAATAGCAAAAAACTAATCGAGTGAAGGCCACCAAAGGAGAAATTGTTCAGCAAAAATGTTATATATGAAAAGTAGTATATAGAAAAATACTACAAGTTAGAAAGATGGAGAGTAAATACAAACAAACATAAAACAAAGTAAAAATAACAATAACTTTTCAATCAAGGAGAATATTGACTATAAGAGAACTTCCTTACAATAGGATTTAGGCTGAGTGAAGAGAAGTCATGTTGTGACAGCTGGTGTTGCATGTTGCTCCAAGAAGTAAATGAATCGAATTCAAAGCAAATATGGATGTTCTGATCAAAGGTCTGGCGAGGAGGCGGATAGAAGAGCCACGAGTGTTCTGAGCTGTTGGAAGGAAACGTAGACTGAAAAGACTACGAATGTCAATAGGATCAAGAGAGTTCAAAATTTCATATACGAGAATTAAGATAAATATAGTCAGAAACCCTGAAAATTTTCAGAGAATAAAGGAGTGGTTTCGAAGCATGTCTAAAACGAGAAGGAGTGATAAGGCGAAGAGCAGTTTTTTGAAGTTTAATAATATTGTTTTGGCAATGCTTTGACCCCACACTTGACAAGCGTAATTGGTATGAGAAGAAAATAAAGCATGATAAACATTAATTGAAGTGTTCCTGGGCAAAAAGTTTCTTAGGATTGAAAGTCTTAGCTTTAGCTATATACCAGCCAGTGAATACTTGAAATATCTTTCACCTGTGTGCAATATTCATAAAAAAACTCTTTTTTTAGAAAAATTAATCTAACAATGCATATTAATTTTAAAATCTTTCATTCAAATCAGCTAATGGAAACAAATCGTTTTAAGTTTTATGTTATGCAAAAACTTGATAATGAATCCTTTCCTCTAGTCTTAATCAACCAATGTAAAACAAATTGTTTGACGTTTTATGTTATGCAAAAATCAGATAATGAATACTCGTTGCACTTCAACATGTAGACAGGACCTTATTATATCAGCATATAATAAGGTCCTGTCTACACGTTGAGATGAAGGTCAAAAGTCATTCCGTGATGATTCTTTAAGTTATACAATTGACTAAATTAATTTTGCTTATGAATAATAAAAAAACAGATGAGGGTTTCCATACATCGTACTAACGTTCTAGAAGCGTGTATAATTTTACTTGACTGAAAGTGGAAACGAAGTTTTAGTAGCGAGTTACTGTTAGCACAGTTGCTCTCAAACAACCGCAGATCTTTAGGGAATGTACCTTGGGTTTCCTGGCAAATGTTTCAAAGAAAATCAACCAGTGATAATCAAATGAATCGCAAGTTATTTTTTTAAAAGAATACTACACTTAATTTTGAATCATTTGCAGTTTTTGTTTTGCTATAGAGGAACTTCCTCACAACCTCATCACCAGGGCTCTCTCCCTTCTTGATATATAGACGCCATATAAAGTCCTCGGAACGAGACCGACTTTCTCGTTCTTGCCACTCCTATTACTTTGCCTTTCTTGTAAAAAACATATAAAAAAAAGTTCTTTCAATAAATTCTTCTAACAAAATTTTTCACTATTAATTTTTAACTAATTTTGTATAAGAATTTTGCAACGGGTTCTGATGTTTGTTTACAAACTTCGTGAAATCTCGATTAAAAAAAGGGGTTAACGACTTTAAAATAAATCAAAACCAGGTCTTGAGAACAGAGTTCACAAAGTTACATAACTTTGGATTGTTTTTTAACACAGTGTAAACCAAGCTTTAATGTAATTGATTAATTATGTAAATCCTTAAAAAATCGATGTAAATAGAAAATAATTGATTAGTTCAGCAGAAGGAGAATTCAACTTGGTGAGGAGGTATTCAAATTCTTTTTTAAGTTATCTCTATGTTATGATTTTTCGAAATCTGCGTCGTTTTGGATTTGATAGGTTTATCTCATGGTTTCATTTACTCAGCCATTTTTTAAAAAGTATTTTAACCCCTTTTCACTACCATCACGAAAATATCAAATCGTTAATGTTCTCCTTCGTAGTGTTCGAAATGAAAATATCGAGAATACTTATAAAACGGGAAAAGAAATCGGAAAATCGGGCTGTAGTGCCGATGATTTTTAAACCCGACTTTTTCCTCCACCACAGTATAACTTTCCGATAAATGCTTCTCTGTTAGTTCTTTTACCAAGTTTTTTAATTTTTAATTTTTGCCTGACTAATTTCACAAAATCCTGAATGCACCAACTTGACTACAGTGCACCGTAATAACGATAAACTGAATATAAAATGTTCGATGTATATGTGACGCTCCAGGGGACAACCTCAAACCCAGAGGTTTTTGATAACAACAAATTACAAATAACAAAATAACAAACGAAAAGGTAAACAAGTGATTGGCTTTCTCGTGGACATTCCCTCGTTATGATTGACATGCTTGTGGAGATTCCTTCGTAGAATATCACTGACTACTATTTTATTACGATCATCACTTAGAACTAAGTCTCTGGTCTGTTAAATTCATATACCATATGTAGATGGTCCATGCAGTCCGTGTAGTTGCATGCAGCGATTGGCTGACTGTGACGAAAACGATGGTCGAAAAATAAGGAATATGACGCCTTTCTTTTCCGAGTTCGTTGGCTTAGAAGTATAAGACTTTTCAGCAGAACGGAGTTTATAAGTATAAATAAATCTGATCAGTTTTTTAACAGTCAACATGTACATCGAGATTGGCATCTTCCCAGTGGGTAAAATCGTCAAAATGTCTCTACCATGAAGAGCATTTTTATTGAAATACTGTGTATGTTCCTATAGAAATGCACTCCTTCGCGGTGACTTTCATCAAATTTGCTCACTGGGTTGGAGGGGCTTCCTAGTTGAGAGTTGAAGCATTCTCTTACGTCATTCGCCTGTTTCTCATTGCTGGGTTAACGTTGTGAACGAAATAAGTAAATAACATGTTATCCTCAATTGATCATTAACTTCATTAGGTTAAAACAAACTTTAATTAACATTATTATCTGATTATCTCTTCATTGTGACTCACATCTGAAAAATCCACTTTCAGTTTTGTTCAGCTCTTTTACTTCCTGAATTCTATGATGCGGAGTGCTTCTTAATTCTATCATAGAGAGTGTTTCGGTTACTTTTTGACGCGAAAAAAATAATTCCCAAACGGCAAGATCGTCGAATTTTTTTTTTTTTTTTGGTTTCACTATGTTTAATTTTCAATTTTAAATGTCTTCAATTATTACAATAGATAATCCTAACATTAGCAAAAAATTTTATTTAAACTCCCAACCTCCTCCCATTCAGAGCTGTCAGTGTCATCATTACTCACTGGAATTTATTTCTTGGTGACAAAAATGGTTCCTGTTTCATTGCTTTTACGGAGACATGAACTTTTTAAAAAATGGTAAACGGACGGTTACAACATGGTAGCGACAATTTTGTTTTGATGAAAATATGAAGATTATTTGAAAAGCAATCATTTCCCAAAAATTCGTACCCAGGGGATGCCTTTTCGATATACGATATACGTCCGTCTGTTTATATCGAAAAGGCAAGAAACCCTAGGTACGAGGTTGTCATTTGCCTTGTTCGCTGTCATTTGTTGATATTGATCAACTGCACTGCTAGCATCACTTCTATTATAACAGTTTAGTATCCTGAAGACAAACAAACAACATGTTGCATACTTACAACACTTGGAATTCGACGAACATAGAATAGATTCGACGAACATAGAATAGAAAAGACTAAAATAGAATAGATTCGACGAACATAGAATAGAAAAGACTAAAATAGAATAGAAAAGACGAACATATTCTAAACCAGTAGATCAAATTGTATGTTGTATCATAGTAGGATTTATCGTTTTCAAGTTTTTATCAATTCCCTTAAAAGACATGCTACAATACAAATAAAAGAGGAAAAACAACATAAAGATAGTCAATGATAGAGGGAGAGGTTTTTAGATAAAACCCAGATTGTTTCATAAGAATTCAACAGCGACTTTTTGAGAATAAACGTCTGACCGCAATCACCTCAGTAATCAGATTTTCTTGTGAATAGCTTTTATAGCTTTTTATAGTGGATGTTATCCGAAGCAGCTTAACACATTTAGTGAAAATTTTTAATTTTAAAAACAGATAATGTATGAACACTGCAACAATAACAAAAAAGAAGAAAAGGAATTGGAGATGGAAGTTTGAGTTTAAGAGTCTAATCATCAGGAGAATATATTATTTGTTCTTGAGCTGTTGGTAATATCTAAACTTTTTTTCCTTTGACAACCAAACATCTTACTGTCGTGAAGATTTGTACTTCTCTTCTTTGTAGGTTTTGCAGTTTATTGAAGTTTATATCTTTGTAGATATAAACTTTTTTTTAAAAATTGGACCTAGCATATTCATTACAAAACACCATAAAAATATATTCTTTCGTTATGGTATTCTCAGGGGGTAACATATTGGTCCCACTTCACAAATGCCCTATTTAGCGAATATACCTGGCAGTAGGTTTATGCCAAGACACCCCCTGATTGAGTACGAAATTCACAGTCCTCTATGTTGACTATTTCTTTGTACATTTATGAGAAATCTCTCAAATATTAGAAATGTTGTGTTGGGCGAACCGTTTTCCTTTACCGGTTTGGTATTTTTAGTTAGGATTCAGTTTAGAATCGACAGTGAGATATCGAGAAATGCAAACGTGAAGAGTTGACTGCGGTGGGCGTTTGTATTTTAATGTTTTTTTGCACAAAACCCATCAGATTTTGAAGATGTTAAATTCAATAAATCTTCATATGGGCGTTTAAACCGAGCTGATATTCGATAAAAAGGCGGTCGAAAAAGAGATAAAAAAAGAAATGAAAGAAAATGGTTAAACATCTTGTAACTGTTACTTCCAGAAAGATGTTGACGTAGAGATTCGCTAAAATTTTATCATAGCAAGACAGCTGTAGAAGTCACCATGACCAAAAAAACTGTGCAGTAATTGTGATGTTGGAACTAAAGGGACGGATGACGTCAACATAAGAAATGTTTGTTTTTTTTCATTATTATTGTTATTAATTTATTATTATTCATGAATATTTTTAAAGGGTATACACGGTCAGATAAAATCTGCTATCAACAGGTGTCCTTTACAAATATACAATTAGCTAATAAGATCTAAAAAATCTTTTAAAATGGGAAATTTAGCAAAAAATGAATAAAAATATGAAACTAAAATATAAATAGCCAAGGAAAACAGCCTTTCAAATTCAAGAAAGTAAAATAAGTAGCAATCTAATCAATAGATGAATTGATTAGATGATAAAAGTATTTTTAGTAGGTCGTATAGGGCGATACACGTTTTTTTGTAATAAGCAACCAAGGTCAGACCTTAGTAGTAATGTTGCTTAAAAAACGACCATTTTTTAGTAGTAATATTGCTTAATTTGTTGCTAAGAATTAATTGAAAAAATATGTATTTCCAGTCTTGCATACCTTTGTGTAAGCTTAAGCGTTTAAGTACAAAGTGTAACCACCTAGTGTGGCAATTTTAAGAAATGTGCTGTAGCTATGCTAGTACTGCATCATCTCAAAATTTCATGTTGCTAATTTATGTAAGATCCTTGTAGTACTGTTGCTTAACTTTTTGAGAAAATTTACTAGTGTTGCTTATAAAAAAAACGTGTATAGGTATTATATCGATCCTAAAAGTTTTGTAACTTTTAAGAACTTTCTATTTGGTGATAGCAGCAAAAACTAGAATCATTAGGAAAAAGTTTTTTTCATTTTATCGTACGTAAAAGAAAGAGGGTGCAATGGTAGCTGTACTGGTAGTGTCGGTGGGCGGTGAAGGGCAATAGAGGAAGAGCTTGGAGCGTTGTTTTCGCTTTGCAGCTTCGATAGATTTTTTATGACCAGTTGTTTTCACTTGATCGATATCACTTTTCTTGCCAAATAGTTTTGATTTTACTTTTATCGATCTGTTAAAAGCTGGTTTCCATTACATGAAAAGTTTGACAGATCAATCAACTTAAATTTAAACTTAGATTGCTCACCTTATTATTACGTCATTGCAACCTCACTTCCAAGTTGTAAAGTAGTGACGTTTGCATCACCCACAAAAAGTAACGACGAGGAAATCTATTTTAAGGAGAGGTTTCTTAAAAGGAGTTCGTGCGTAAAATTCGTAAAAATATACAAAAATATACCTTCGTTTCCCCGAAATTCATTTTAAATTTGTGTCTATACTTAATTATTTAGTTTGGCTTCGTTTCCATGCACTTTTTTTGTCATGCTACATAATATTTACCGGTAGTAATATTTGTTTATTGTTTCAAAACACGGCATTTTATCGGAAATACAGTGTTTTCACGGGAAATACGGTGTTTCAACGGAAACACCATGCACTGTTTTTACTGTTTTTCTGTTTTCACATTGTTAATCTGCTGCTTGATAATTTGATGAAGAGGATGATTGCAATAGCAAAGTCAAACACTGTGGGACACACTATAAAATACATATACAATGATATAGCATACAGATTATTATCTCTTCTCTGAAAGTGCTCGACAGTCAGGAGCAATTTTACTTATAAAAGGATGAAAAGAAGAAAACTTTTTTTTTGTTAGAACTTTAAGTTTCTTCCTTCACGGATTCATCAGCTAACTGAAGGAAGAAACAAAGTTCTAACAAAAAAAAGTTTTCTTCTTTTCATCCTTTTATAAGTATACAATGATATAAATAGAATATGACTATACGATTCTTTAAACTTTCCGTCTTTAATGGTTGCTTTTTATACCTTTTTGTGTTTTTTGTTTTTAAAAATTTTTTGAAGAATCTATTTAATCAGAAGATGCGGTCAGGGATTGGTACAGCATTTCCAGTCCCTCCGAAATTCTCAAGAAATTTTGGTAATAAGATCCATTCTCAATCGTCTTCTAGATTTATTGAGAAGACCCTGCAAAATTGCATGATATGGAATATATATATTAAGGGCCTTAAAATATCCAAAAAACGTGCGTGTGAATAGACCTTTCCCCAATTCAGTTTAAACACCGTGTTATGGCCTAGCCTCTAAGTTTCGCCTCCTTTTGAAATTCTTAAATACTTCTAATTATTCCACTGAGGAACTGAAAGAACGAGTAACTGAAAACATTATGCAATTAGAAAAACAATGAAAAGTATAGAAACGAGGCTAAACTTGATAACTAAGCGTTAACTCGGCATTTAAACAGAAATTCGAGAAAGGTGAACCGTTCGTTTAACAATGAAGCCGTCTTCAGCGCTTCCTTGCGAGTTTTTAATAAACATTTTAATCGTTTCGTATTGTTACTTTAACTGTTAAGGTCTCCTAAGGTATGTTACGATTTTTGAACTTAATTAAAAGTAGAGAGATATCATTTTGCGGAGAAAACTATTTGCATTATAAATTTTCATTCTACGGTATTTCAATGGGATTCTTTACAGGATGGTTTTTATGTTTGTCTGCTACACGCTTTCTTTAATAAGCAACACTTTATAAGGAACACTTTATAAGGGACTTATAAAGAACAAACAGACCGCGGATTGTTGAGCAATAAAAATTTCACTTTTAAATAAGTAAGTGCTATATTTAAACATTTTTTCTATTTCGTTTTAAACAGTAAGAGTCACATATGATACAATTCATACGTAAGTACGACATTGAAACAATAACAACGGAAGAATATGTGTAAGTAAAAGCTTTTATAAATAGGTATATAAAGTAATTAAAAATGTCCGAAATTTTTTGTGAGTTTTTTAGACTTAACAATTAAGCAACAAATAAGTAACATGGAGCGTTAAATGAACATTTGTGTTTCTTATAAAAAAACAGCGTGTAGTCTTGAATACAATTCAAGGATATCTAACGTTTCGTTCTTATTAGAGTTTTTAAATGCTTATTATTTCTCTAAGTAAATTTGTTGTGCGTTTGATAATAGACCTTTCCCGAAATTCTGTTTAAACACCGTGTTATGGCCTAGCTTCTAAGTTTCGCCTCTTTTTCAAACTCTTAATCACTTCTAATTATTCCACTGGGGAACTGAATGAACGAGTAACTATTACTTACTGAAAACATTATGCAATTAGAAAAACAATAAAGAACATAGAAACGAGGTGAAACTTAGAAGCTAGGCCATAACACGGTGCTTAAACAGAAATTCGGGAAAGGTGTATTGCGTGGTGTGAAACCATAAACACTTAGCCTGCTTATGTGAGGCTCGTTGACTCAGACTGGGTTGTAAAGTAGAGTTAGAGCAAGCTCACTTTTCTTAACAAAGTCTATTAAAACGTTGATCGCAATTAAATGAGAAAAATTGATCCGGCTCAACTGGCTTTGCCGAGTCAACCCGGTTTCACAACTTGGGGCAGAAAGCAAACCCGGGTTGATAAATGTTGAAGCTTTAGCGGGTTATGTGAAACCAACCAACTAGCCATAGAGATTACGTCACAGAAGTCATCGTCTTGTTTCTAATTTTTTTAATTACTACTTTAATTAATACTTATTACTTTGTACTTTGTACTTTGTACTTTGTACTTTTGTACCTGAAATGTCACATTTCCTCTATAAATGACCGGGTGTTTATCTCAAACTTACAGATTGTTTTGGGCGAGGTGCTTATAAGAAGTGTGTGCCTATTCCATGTATGGCACTAACAATGGTGTTTTGTTGCAAAATTTCACAATTTTGGGGCCGGATATTTGACGGGCGCTTATCAGTGGACGAATGCTAATGTCGTTATGATGCTGCTTGAAAGGGGGGAGGGGATAGCTTTGTGACGGTCTATATACCAACTTAGAGATTAAAAAAAATATAGCTGCCAAAAGTGAATTGATATGTACTGATAGTATTTCTCCATTTGATTGTTTGTAGAGTGAACACGAAAAATGATTGTTTGGGATGGATGGGTTAAACTGTGCGGTAAAATAAACTCTTTCTTCGTGAAATTCTTCTACAATTGGGCCGGACTGATTGGTCGAAATCCCAAGAAAGTTATCGGTGTAACTGTTGTCGTGTCCTTGGCTTTATCAGCTGGTTTTATAAGGATTAACATACAGAACCATGGAGAGAGGTTATATTTTGAACAATCTAACACAGCTACAAGACATTTGGACCGTTCGGTAGCATCATTCAGTGCCAAAGCTAAAATCAACGAGTTTATACTTGCAATGAAAACTGGCGATTCCATTTTTTCAGAAAAAGCATTCAAGGCAGCGTTGTTGTTACATAATGGTATTTTGAAGACCAGATACAATGAAATATGTATTCGAGCAAACAAAACAGACCCTAGTGTGAATGGTTGTCTTATGGTAGGTCCATTGGAATTGTTTCAATACGATGAAAGCAAAATTACAGACGTTTCTATTCCCCAGGTACTGTTGAGCAGGTATAACAATGATGAACTGTTAATGGTCAACGGGCGTCCTGCTTCTTTTAACCTGAAACATGTCCTCGGTCAGTTTAATATCAAGTCAAACGTTATTAGTAGTACGGCAATGCGTATGCAATATTACATTTACTATAGCGAGAATGATGATATGTATAAAAAACAATCAGAGATCGAGAAAGATATCATTGACTTCCTTGAAGCGAAAGAAACGGAACTAGAAGCTGATGGTATACTTTTGTATTTCAACGTTGGAAGAAGTATAGATGACAATATATCAGAAAGTTCTGGAGGTGATATCAAGTATGTGGTGGTGTCCATAACGCTAATGTGCACATTCACCGCTTTGGTGCTAACCAAACTCAAAGACAGAGTTGGTGGACATTTTTGGCTTGGTATGTATTATAGATATAACAGTTCGTACTGAATAGTATTATAAAAGAAGCTTGACAGGTGGCAGATAAGGAATCGTTTCATATTATAACTTTTTTTGCATGGATTGCTTGATTAAAGTGGGAACATCAGGATTTCTCTATTTTGATAAAAGATTTATAAGGACATAAAGTTTAAGGAACGGCAAAAGACCAACTGTTTCCACCACATGAGGAGAAACTCAATCTCAATCTTTCGTTTCACCAAAGATGAAACAGCAATCCAAAAAGATCACAATCTATTTGTTATGTTTTTTAATGGTTTGCGTTGCCTGCGCGATTCCACTCCCACGTCTTGCTACTTAGTCAAATAGTTTCAAGCTGGTCGCTTTCGTAGGAATGATATGTGAGACACAACAGAGAAAAAGATAAAGAGAACGTGATGCGTTTCAACCTTTTTTGTCAACAAGATTTTCATCCCATAGTGTAAAATTTCAAAGTTGAGTGTGGTGAGAAGAACACCTACAACGAGCAAGCACTAATATGTAATGATTTACAAAAAAAATATTAGGATAATTAGTGAAAGTAAAAGTTTTTGCAAAGAGGCGATGAAGTACTACAAAGACAGAGCTCTGGCTAGAGTACTGTCCTCGTAGTCTTTTTCTCTTTTCTATAGGTCATGTATCTATATTCCTTTTATCCATAGTCTCATGTACTGGCTCACTTTTCTTTCCTTTTTTTCTCCCCTTACACATTTTATCAAGTTATTTAATAATAGCTAATAATATTTAATAATATTTTGATATTTTTATTTGAAATTTATGTTCTAGGGAGAAGAACCATATAGTATTGTATGCTGATTAAAAAAAACAAAAAAAACAAAAAAAAACAAGCCTTAATGTTCCTGCTATAATCTGCACATGGAACTTTTGGGTTAAAAAGGAATTCCTCGCACTGCGTGAATCATAGCGTCAACACATGTCATTTTATTTAGGAATGCTTGGTATAGGTTGTGTCATGCTTGGTATAGGTTCGTCATTTGGTTTGGTGATTGTTAGTGGACAATATTTCGTCGCGTTTGTTGGAGTACTGCCGTTTCTCGTACTTGGTGTCGGAATTGACGACATGTTCATTATAGTTGACGGTATGTGTTTAGAGTAACGATGGGGTGGTCCGAAAAGCTTCACGAAACTAAAATTATAACCAGTTTTGATATGTTACTTCACTATGAATTGGCAGTTCTCTTTTTTCAATTATTTCCATTATATGTCATACAACTGCCAGAACGATATCAGACCATTAAAAATATCGGGAAAATAAAAGCATTTGACGGACACAACTGATATTCTCAATGAAACAATGGTGAACTGCAAATCTCACATCAAGGTATAATAGCATTGCATAATGGTAGTTGTATGAAATATTATGGAGATAATTTTAGTATGAAACAGTATGGAGATAATTGAATATGGAGAAGTGCCAATTATAATGATGCATATAATGATGTATGCTCGCCTTGTCATGCATTCATTCTCTTGTTTTAAGAACAATTTCAAGACACGTGTTGAAAAGTCACTGGAGCGAAGAGCATTTTTAATGAAATTGTGTGTATATTCCTAAAGAAAGGCACTCCTTCGCGGAGACATTTTAATAAATGTGCCCGTTGGGAAGGTAGTTCAGCAGGAGATGAAAAAAATGTTTTTAAGTCCTATTTACCTCGTTTCAGCTTTGGATCATGTCGATGAGAAAATTCGTGGAATCGCAAGATTGCAACAAGCTCTTGCAGATGTTGGAGCATCGGTTACTATGACAACACTTACGGATTTAGTCGCTTTTGCTGTCAGTGCCAGTACCGTTTTTCCCGCCATCCAGTATTTTTGCACCTACGCCGCCCTCTCGATATTTTTCGTGTATCTGCTCATCATCTCATTGCTGATTGCTGGTATGGCGCTTGATATCAAGAGAATTGAGGGCGGGAAAATGGATCTTATACCATGCAAAGCAGTCCAAGGTTATGAACCATGGAAAAAAACACAAACATTGTTGTCCAACAGGGTACGTGTTAAAATGTTTGGAAATGTATTTTGAAAATTGGTAATTTTAGCGCAGGTAGTTATCAGTTTTCTTAACGGTCAGTTACCATGACAACTAACAAGGAGATAAATCTAACCACTGATATCCTTAGAATGGGTTCAAGTAAACGATATTTCAGACTTGAGTTAAACACCTCAGCCGCGGTTTTTTACTAACATTGATTTAAGTCATTTGATGAATTTTCCTATAACAAATTTTCTTTAAAACGAATTACTCAGTTATCTCCATAATATGACATACAATTACCATCATGCAATGCTGTAATTACTTGAGTTGGGATTCACTTAAGTTTTCCTCATTGTGTCATCGAGAATATCATTTTCGTTCTTCAAACGCTTTTAGTTTTCCATATTGTTGTGTGACAAATTAAGGAGATAATGTTAATTGTTTTGTAAAGAGATAGTTGTATTATGAACTATCAATCCAACAGACAGGTTAGACTTTTGCAACGCTTTTGATTTCAAGCTCAAACTCTTCTGTTGTAAATAATGCAGGCCTCATTACATAGCTACATCTTTAGGTGATGTACGCATGGGGGAGATTCTTAATGAAGCTTCCAGTCCGAATCGTTGTGGTGGTAGTTTGTTTTGGGCTGCTGGGCGCAGGTATATGGGGCGCAACACAGGTAGATGAGAAATTTGATTTGCGTCAATTAGCAACAGATAACTCGTATTTTGTCGATTTTCTTGACGCGAGAGTGAAGTATTTCCCGATCGGGTATCAGATAAGTATCATCAACGATCGCCCGTTAGACTATACGCTGGAATCCAACCAAAACGCTTACAGAAATTTATCGAACATCTGTCAACAAAGTGTTTATTTCAAAGCGAACGATACGTATAATTGGATGAAAGAATTTTTAGACTCGACCACTTGTATAGCCAATAGAAATAACTGTACTGGGAGAAATTTCTATCCTAATTTACATTCGTTTCTCCAACGAAACCCTATGTATTACGCTGATTTGAAGTTCACCTCGACACGCGATAGTATCACAGCATCTAGAATTGTGTGTTTTGAAAAGGACATCGAGGAATGGAGTTGGAAGAAGGATGCCATGATCGCCATACGAGATGACATCGAAAGCAAGACTAGTCTACCAGATATATTTCCTGTCAGTGTCGACTATTTCTTCCGACACCAAATCGTTGTCGTACGGCCAGAGACAATTAGGAACTTGTTGATATGTGCACTGGCTGTGTTAGTGATTACCACACCGTACCTGGTTCATCCTGTCATTATCCTTCTCGTTTTTCTTGGCTTTGTAGCGCTGGTATTTGAGTTGTTTGCACTAATGGCAGCCTGGAATGTTGCCTTGAACTCCATCAGTATGATTGTTTCTATAATGGCCATTGGATTTGCGGTTGATTATTCTGCACACATCGCGCATGCATTCTTGTTGTCGAACGCTCCAACACCAGAAGAAAGGATTATTCACGCCCTAGGTGATATTGGAGCCAGCGTGTTAATGGGAGGTATGTTTCAAACTTATTTATGAGCTTTTGATAAGCAGTAATGGCGCTGTGGTTATTGGTTGCAATCTTATTCGATAGGTCCTTGCATATGCTCTCAGCCAAAATCTTAGTGATGTAATTGAAGATTCTCACAACATCGTTATTTACTGATTTTTTTTTTTGGTGTTATAACAGGACACACATTGATAGCAGTTATTATAACTGAAGTGTACTTATCCTGTATAAAATACAAAAAGCAAAACAAAAGAAAAACCAAAAAAACCCTCATGCCCGGGCTCTTTTATATACACAAAAGGTTCGAGTTATAGTTTCACGGTATAAATCGTCTAGATTCAGGTAATTGAGTCTTCACACCGCAATGATTGTGATGTGAGGTTTTGCCTCGAACACCCACACCCATTATTTACCGGTAATGTTAAAACGAAGTGTTCTATGTAACACATGTATGTACAATACTACGGAAAAATAATTATGGGACTAATAGATGGACATAAAAATCTAGCTCAAACGAACAACAAAAACTTAATTTCAAACAGTTTACCTTATCGGACAAAACTTAGTCGGACAAAATTTTAGTCGGACGAAAATATTAGTCGGACAAAATTTTAGTCACCTCCAAATATTTTAGTCACTTTTGTCCGACTAATAATTTTGTCCGACTAAAATTTTGGTCCTTTTCTAAAATTTCATAACTTACTTAATTTTCGATAAGGATTATCGAAAAGTGTGCGGAAGTGCGCCGATTACTCTAAGTTCTAGGTGTGTATAGGAAAATGAGGGAAAAGGCATATTAATAAAAACAGTTTTGCCAATGTGAAAAACATATGTCCAACAAAATCATCATATCTCAACGGCACAATTTTGCTGTCGGAAAAAAATCCTAATTAAAAGGGTTGTAGTATAATTTTATTTTTCAATTTCAATGTCATATTCCTGATCAGTATAAAATTCTGTTTTGCTTACTGCATTGGCTTCTATTATGACTGTCTTCTTCATTTTGTTTTGAACTACCTCGCTATCACTTTCATCGGAAGTTTCTGTTATTACCGGTGCTTTTCTCTTTTTCTGTGGATTTCTTCCTGGAATAAGTGAGGCTATTAAAAACGTCCAATCTGTTTACGAAAGGGTCGAGAATCCCTTTAGAGCGTAAAGAATAAATAATGAACATCATGAAAACGAGCGTTAATATTATTTATCAAAAAACTTTACCACTTTAGAAATTGTTTATTTACGACTAAGTCATGTAAAAATATTGTATTCGTTGGTGAGCAAAAAGAAAAGTCATAAAGAAATTATAAATATTTAAAATTTTGTAATTAAACTGATAAGAAGAAGAATTCTGAAAAAAAGTGATTTGGACCAAATATTTAGTCGGACATAATAATTAGTCGGACAAAATTTTAGTCGGTTAAAATTATTAGTCGGACAAAATTTTAGTCACTTCCAAAAAATTTAGTCACTTTTGTCCGACTAAGTTTTGTCCGATAAGGTATTTAACGATTTCAGACTTTGACATTTTGTTAGTGATTACCACACCGTACCTGGTTTATCCTGTCTTTATCCTTCTCGTCTTTCTTGGTTTTGTAGCGCTGGTATTTGAATTGTTTTCACTAATGGCAGCCTGGAATAGGCAAAACGATAATTTTCCGATCTCTTTCCAATATTATTTGAAATATAAAGAAAATATACGTGGTTGAAGGCCGTTATTAAGTTTCATGAATTACGTCACAACCTCGGGTCGTTGCGCAGAAAAACTTGGGAACGGGCCGTACCAATGAGAAGCTTGGTCATATGAACCATCTAGTAAATATCCAGTTTATTAGGGAGATTCGTAAAAAAATCAATTACTTGTAAGAATTGTTTTAAAACTGTTCTACTAGAACGGTATTTCAGAGATTTAAAGCCTTTTCTTGTATCAAAAGAAACATCATTACTTTGCACGCTTATTTCAAGTGTTGATGTGAACTTTCTAATGACTTTGTAGGGAAAAAATCACGAACAACTCCACTAAGCTGTATACAATTCCCTATAAATCTGTAGAAAAATAATTTCGTGTAAACGAAACATGATTTTTCCGAATCCCGCTAATTGCGTTATCATTCTATTGACGATCGGCTAGAATTTTTAACTTTTAATGCGCCGTATTTTGATTATTATGTCATCTCTTTGGTTAGTCTCGAATACCCAGCAAATGGATGAATTGTCGTCGAGATATGCTCAGAAAACAGTTTACATTTTAATGATTAAGATTAAAGGAAAGGCGGTGCATAGTAGACATGTACAATACATAGATGTTTCCTTAACAATATTCTTGTTTTGAATCTTTTTCTCAGGTATTTCTACATTCTTGGGCGTGGTTGTCACAGGATTTGGGACGTCCGAAATATTCCGCATATTTTTCCGTATGGTATTCGGTATCGTTGTGATTGGTTTATTAAATGGACTGTTGTTTTTACCAGTCCTTTTATCCAGTAAGTCTCATAACCATTCTATTCTCGATTCGGTTTAGGAATATGAGCATAGGCGACATAAACTTGACGATCATAGGTGACATAAACTTGTTACCAGGCTATTTTACTTTCTTCGTGATTTTTACAAAACAGAAAACAAGAAAAGATCATTCTGTATGGCAAGTAATTGAGCAGGTGTTCTTTCCCAATGGCAAAAAAGTCACTGCGACAGAGATCACTTGCATTGAGGTTGAGCGGATAATTCTATAGAAATGCACTCCTTCGCATAGATTTTTAATGGCTATAAAAAAAAAGCAAGCGTCGCTATATCGTCTCTTACGTACTCTTGAATTCGTTGTTGAATAAATATGTCTTTGATAACTTCTAGTTTTTTGCCGAAACAAAGTTCAAATTGCTTCATACGTACAATCACACGAAAATAACGGCGATGTAACGATGCAGGAGGTCGAAACCAAGGAAGGCAACGAGGTAATCGAAAATCCGAATTCTCATATACATACAGAGAAGAATATTGAGAATGGTAACGACTGGAATGTGACTGTTCAAACTGGATGAGTTTCGAAAAGATTAAATGATTCTAAAAGTTGTCAAAGCTGAATGCTGCTGATCGTGGGTTGCGAATGAAAGAAATGACGCGTCAAAGACGGCAACAGCTGAACGGCTTTGAGTCGTTGACGCCGTCGTTGCGTTAAAATCGCCCGGGAGATATCGAAGTGTAGCATGACCTTTATTTTATGTGAAACAAACATTTTTGGCATGGTTTACATTATAAACGGATCGAACTTTCTTTTGCGTCAATTTTTGCTGTTTATAAATTTGTAAATTTTTTTATTAAGAAACGTAGCGCAAACATTTCACTGTAACGGATAAAGATTTCACGCCCATATACGCCCTTTCACCTAAAGAAAACGCCTCATTTTTATGGAGCGATTTTTACTTTATCAAACGTAATGCAAAAGACTTGTATGTATACAAGTCTTCACATACTAAAATAAATGTGTTAGGAATGCCTAATCACAGGTCTGTGTAATAACATTAGACAAGATAAAAGTCAAGTCATATTGGGTCTGTTACAAAAGTATTAGCATTTTGTCCATCGGACACGATAACTGTTTCAATATTTTTTGATATCATCCTTGTAGAAATCATGCTTTGGAATTTTGTAAATTCTATTCTAGTATACTTTCGAAAAACGTTTGCTTGACATTGTATCATAAACGCGCAGTTTTTTATATAGCTCTAAGGATCGATTTGTCCGACATAAAACAAGTATATTTGTAACAGACCCTATTGGGCTACTACATGAAATCCAATTGCGTCTCAATATTTAGACCGGATGTAATCAATGATTCAACGATTGGTTGTTTTCTGATATCAAACTTTATTTCCTTCCGTTTGTCTGTTTTGACATGGAAACGAAAAGACAAACCGCCCTGTTTGTCACTAAACCGCCCCTGGATAATAGGTTGATAAGGCAAGAAAAATTTGTGTAATGTATTCAGAACTTTCCTCGAGACGCACAAAAGAACAGAAGATTCAGTTGTTCTTTCTGATTATAAATTTACATTTCTCATTTCTCACTTAAATATCAAGCAACAAAGTTTTCTCTTAAATATTAAGATTTTGGATATCAAATGAGTCGCCCAACAACGGCATTAGTTTCGAACCACGCACGGATAACCTGGTGAGATGTTCTAACTTATGTTCAGTGGTGCATCTACCATTTTGTCGAGGCTAGTTGGGTACAGGAGCAGATGACTTTCTTATGAAGCCACCAACAAATCTTGTATACTTTAGGCTAAAATGCTGCTGTTTGCCATGTTGAAAAAGAGATGCATGAATTGAATCGGGGAGTTGTTGCATAGCAACGAGCGTTGAATCCGAATAACAAGCAACATACTTTCCAATTTAATGTATACTAAGCCTTGATATCTCCTCCACATAATAACGGTTCCGACAGACCCAGTTCTTCATCCACATTATGCAGAACAGGCGTTAATTTTAAACATCTCCTCCACACATCAATGGCTCTGACAGACCTGACTCTTCGCTCATTTGGGTGGAAAGGGCGTTAACTTTAAAACGAGTTCTCTAGTAGCCAAGAAAATGAAACTTTAGTTAAAACCCTCATGGCGATCAGATAAGCAATCAATTTCTTGATGCTTGAAAATCGAGGAGCCTTAGGATCGTTGAAGTTCAGGCAATAGATATGATCCACACGAGGAATCTGGATTGACTTTGCGTCACCACTTGACATGTTCATTAAACTATGCACGAAATTACCGTCACTATCAATCCGAACAATCAACGTTGCTGTGATAAAGTCCGTCGAATCTGTCGAGTAGTTCGCCGCGAATTCGTATTGTGATGAAGATGAAGTAGTTCTGCGTATCAAACTTGGAGTGATCGAGACTTTTCGAAATGGCGCAGTGTGATTCACGTCAAGGCGACCATAATACCAAATGTTATTCGAAAAAGATGCATCGTTTATAATACTCACTAGATCATCGCTTTCACTTATAAATACATCGCCACTGCCGTCAGAATCTAACGACATGCCGTTTCCTTCCATCGACAGCTGACAGTTGTACGACTTTTTGCGTTTAAACGTTCTCGACAAACTGTGCGTCACAAAAGACTTTTTGACGGGCGGTGCCGTTATTGGTTCGAGCGGAAAACTCCGACTTCTTTCACGTGCCAGGTCGTCAAGCTTGTTGTTTTTACTGCTCCAATGAAACATGTCGTCTGAATAATTCCACGTGTCGTTTTTGGGGAAAGTTTTTTTTTTATCTAAGGAAAAAAAGATAGTTACTTGTAAAGTAGTTTGTAGATGCTTAACAGATGAATTTTGAGCCACAAGACTATGTTTCAAACTTCACGAAAAAAAAAGCAAAAAACAAAAACAGAAAATGAAAAAGGAATAATGAACCTCCTAGAAAAGGAGAAGAAAAGTTGTAACAAAAGAGAGCACAAGTGGAACTTCTCCAGAAAGAAATTTTGTATTGACTGCATGTGAGACATCGCATAAAACTTGGAGAAAGTCGCAATTTGTTCACGGAATGGTAAAAGGTTAGGTTCTCTTGTGCCTAAAATATGACATTATCACTTAGGAAATATACGACATTAAAAAAAAACAACAGAATATTACACACAATTTTCATTTTAGAAAAATTTGACAGAAAATTTAGATTTGAGTAATTTGAAGGAGTCATATGTAACTAAAAACACTCCAGGCTTCACATCAAGCCTAATAAAGTTCCTGCCAAAAAGGTCTTCATGTCGCATCACAAGACAACTTCTCTACCCAGTCTCTATGTTAGCAGGTGTCAGAATCAACTATTAGGTACAGCCATACAACCAATAAGAAATACGAACTATTGATCGTTAAATCACACTTACTAAACTACAATCTATGTTCCAAAGGCTTTTTTCAATCAATGCAAAATTCCACGCTGACAAAGCTGTGGCTAGTGGCAAAATTAGAGCGGATAATTTGAACTTATTAAGAAGTCCCCCCTCACGATTCAAAATAACAAAAAGAATCCCCATGTTAGGGTTAATATGTGCGAAATTCTTTGCCGGATAGGTTTATCGGAGGAGCTGCAAGAGGTGTCGAAAAGAAAAACGGAAAAAAAGTGTTAAATTTCTGCTGTAAAAACGAACTACTTTCCATGATGGCCATAATTACTTCCATCACATATTGCTTCTTTCTCATAAACTTCTTTACTCGAAAACTATTTTTTTGTTGCTATATTTGCATTCACATCCTGAAGTTCATCCTTGTGTTGCCATTTCTTCCTGCGAGTAATGCATTCAAACTGAAATATCTGACAGTTATAGTTGTCTCTGTAACCGCAACTCAATTTCCTAGTTATATCACGGAGTAATTTATTAACTTTCAAGTGTTTCTCCTTACTTATTAATGATCAGTATGATATCAACATATATTTTAACTACTGCAATGAAGCGCTACGACATGGTTATTTCAAGGAAGATCAAAAGGACCGCCAACTTCTCCACAGGCATTATTCAGCAAATGTTCGATAACAAAATTAGCCATATGTGCAGTTAATAATATCATAATAAGAGGGTTAATAATTGCAGCTGTGTTCTTGTGACGTGTTTTCTCCGAGTTCAGTTTTTCGTTGGATATCGAAGATGAATTTAGTACAGAAAGTGTGAACATATCTTCCGTGCATCGAATCAGGTTGCACAAGTTTTGCAATATTGTGAAGGAATAAAGCCCTTGGTAGATATTTTACGTTCTTTTGAATGTGTGGTATGTCTCTGACAACTTTTATGAACCTTGCAGTCTTAAAGCACGTGCTGTGAGATATTGGAACCTTCCCTAATGAAAGTAATGATTGCTCTTTCATTAAAAATAATCTGCTTAATTAAAGGGAGTAACAAATATCATGCAGATCGTTCCGTGTCGTATAGGATCGTGAACAATTTTAAGCCCATCAAGAATCACGTGACCAAATGCTCACTTAACCAACCCAAACTTACAAGGCTTATACCATGATGTTTTGATGGTCTAAAGTTTAAGTCATATGGTTTATTTCGATCCAATAAAATTGTAATAACTCGAATAGAATTTAATGCAATTTGTCGAAAGTAATCCATTACGCTTCAGGTTTTCAAAATGGCTTGCTACTAAGTTGATAGATATCTGTAAGAGACTCGTAAAAGATGCAAATAATCAAAATTGTTTTTGTCGGTAGGTACGATATGGGAAATTTCCTATTTACATTTTGGATAGGAAAAAACAAGATTCTTCAATATCCATGTCGTGGGCGTCCTAATTAGCACAGGTCGATTTCAATAAGTAGCGATGATATTAGAATTTCACAGACGTATTTAGATTCAGCCAAGAGAAATAGTGGAGGAGTCAAAGGTTATGATGTTTCTTTTCAGTCTTAAGTGGCGATTAGGTCCCTTGGACGCTTTTCTTTTCTACTTTAAGCTACTCAACTCTCCTCCGAAAATTTTGATAACCTCCACTTAAGTTTACCTCGGTGGTTAAGTGACCACTAGAGAGGGAAGTCGACCAAGCCAACCAAGTTTCTTCAGTTTGACAAAATGCTTGCGTTAAATGGAGAAAACGTTGAGAGTTACAATCGTCGTAAATTGTAAAAAGAGCTATACACGATGTAAAGTCGACCTGTAGATGACGTAAAATCGAGTAAACAAGGGAGTGTAAGTATGAAAGAAATAAGTTCCAAAGACGAAAAATATGGACTGGAAAGAAATTTATAAATTAAGTCAAACAGAGCATCACCAATTTGTCAGTTAAATCTTTCCCACTCGTCCCATCCAAAGAGACTGGAAAATATTGTTTGAAATACTGAATGTTCGAGTTAGTTGAAGAGGATGTTTGAGGATTTAAAACATCGAGTTACTATAAAAATTCGAGTGATGGAGGGAGTGTTGAGTAACCAAGATTCTACTGTATTTTGAACCATTGCGACAACAGTCGGCATATCTGACGTCTTTTTAGTTACCGATACCATAACTGACGTCCGACAATAAAGACACTTTGAATAAACCTCCCAACTTGATTGGTTTCTTAGAGGGCTCAGATAACAGAAATTCATTCAAAAATGCTTACACAAGACAGGAAACTTCATGCAAAGTTACAAAAATATCGCTATATCCTCAATAATTACTTTACAAGAACTGAAGTAATAAGCAAGGGAAACAGTCGGACATATCTTGATTGATGTTTATTTTTTCACTTCTAATGAAGTAAGCATCTCAAAACATCGTAAATGAATGAATGAATGAATGAATGAATAAGTTCCAGTCTTTAGTATTTCCCATTCTATTTTCAAAGGAAATATGGGCTAATATGATGTTTTGCAAACTATTGATCATGTGCACATTTGTTAAAAAATCTCTGCGAAGGAGCGCATTTCTATAGAAATATACACACAGTTTCAATAGAGGTGCTCTCCGTCGCAGTGACTTTTTGATGATTTTGCCCACTGGATGTATGGAAATCCATGACAAAATATATAAAAAAAAACCAGAACAGAAACAAAGGAGGAAATCAAAGAAACAAAATTACAAGCATAATAGGAAAAGAATTCAACTGGAAAATATTTTGAAAACTTTCACAGCTTATATTGTTGAAAACACTTTCGAACTTTCCTGCTTCATGAGCTGTAAAAAAAATAGCTTTTAAATCTTACGGGTTGGCGTTAAAAAGACAGGCGCAAAATACTTGTCAATAATAACGCCAAGAAGAGGCGTTAAGGTGTGGCAACGTGAATAAACGGAACATCAATATATAAAATGTAAAAATGATCTTATTTACAAATATATTGTTACCATGGATACACGTAATAAATAAATTAATTAGCGTTTATCTGCAGTCTGTTTCAGGTCATATACTAAATTTTCAGAAAGCTTGTCCCGAACGCTGATATTCTTATTTCCAAGCAAATAAAATCGATATGGCTTCGACGCGCATTCTTCACCATATCCATCGATACCTATGCGCTTGCAAGATACGATCTGACTGTTTTCTATTTGATAACTGTCGTCAATGACGTATAGTATGTCGGACGTCGTCATATCTTCGCCGTTCAAGTTCTGTTTGGTTATGTTCATAGCTTGGCATAGTTTTGACGGGCCGGAACAGAGATCGCGAGGTTTGACAGGTGGTGAAGTCTGTTTGCGTTTAATAGACCGTCGCTTCTGCATCACATCAAAACCTACAAATGAGGTATGAACACCACTAAATTACATACATAAATGCATATATACTTCTGTTGGGGCGTTACTCAGACAGCATTGAATGTCCAATCTTCAAAACAGTCGCTATTGTCAGCAATCAAAATCTCCCTTTTAGAACCGTGACGTCATGAGGGACATGTTCTTACACCCTTACGATCCTACGCCCCCATCCTCCTAATAACATTGACAATTTGTTCACAAAAATTTCAATTCAAAATTTTGTAAAACTGAAAAAGGTCTGCACATGATTCACTAAGCATTTTTTGCTTATCTCACATTATGCACTATTTTCATTATATAAACAATCTCAAATTCAACCAAATATCCCCGCAAAAAAGGTTTGAGATTATTATTATTATTATTTTTGAAAAAGCGTGCATATGATAATCTAAAAATATTGCTATTTCATTGGAATGTGCTTGCAATATCTCCATCATAAGAAATTAGTACACATGAAACAGTATTTTGTTTTAACTTGCGAAAACAAGACTAAAATCGTTAAGCTGAACTATCAATTAAAAAAACATTCAATTAAACGAGAAAGTACTGGACCAGAAACAACCACTTCAGACGTTTTCATCAATTGTGCTTTCCATCGCAAATAAACACACACAAGTCAAAATGTTCATACGTCCAATAAAAATTCGTTGATACCTTGTACAGGCTCTAATGCTCTTATCAAAACACAACCGCCAACATCAGTACTGGATATATTTAAACACGAATACATGCCATATATACTGTACACGTAAGCGGTGCCTTCCTCCCTGTACATAACTTTCGTCCGTTCCGTTTTTTTGCCGCCAAAAGCATGACAGGCCTTGTCAGTTTCACCAAGATAAGCCTCTGTTTCCACGATGCGACCAACCAACTTTGCGGACCCTTCAACTCGAATAAGTAATTTACCAAGAAGATATTTCGCCAAGTGTAAACCAGACTTTTGAAATTCAACACGTGACAACTTATTAGCAGACGATAAGAAGGAACAATTCGAATCTTCAGTCACGTGACTGACTTCATCTGATTGGCTACTTTTCGTTCGTTTAGAAGCCTGGTTCAAATCAGTGACAATTTTTTCGTCGGGTGGAAAATATTTTGAAGTCTTAACAGCGTTTGATTGGAGATTTCTTCTCTTTCTCAAAAGCATTGTAAATTCCAAGAACGAACATTACATCATCAATTATCTAGACCTAAAAACAGACCAATCAAACACTTTTATGTTATATTTTGTGATGGCCTCGTGTAAAGGCAAACGTAAATGAACATTGACATTTTCTTTCAAATAGATTTCCTTTTCTGTTGTCTCATAGGAAGTATTCACATTCTCATCACAATAAAATGATGCAAGAGAGTGGAAAGGATGTCATCCCTCATTCAGTGTTTGTGGAAAAACATTTAAAATCAAACTGTTCGTCACCCACACAACATTCTTATACATACAAAATTTGTGAATGTGAGGAAGAGAATGCTTATTAGAGACCATCAAAAAGTCATGATGTAAACATTGTTACATTTGTTTTGGTTGATGAGTGTGAGGTCACACATGACTTGTTAGTTCGAACGTTTTTAGGAAAGTTTCAGCAAAAAGTTTTCTCTTGAATTGGTACATAAGGAGACCTCACAAGGGACGGACTCTCTCTTTTCTCTTCCTTTGAGTTTTTTATAATTTCATTTTGGGTAAGTGAGGGCTATGATCATGAGATGCATTGGTTGGACAGACAAAAATGAATCAACCAACATTATAACATTCTTAAAATGTGTATCTGAACGAATATATTATTTCCCCAACCTAGGAAACGAACAACCTCTTTTTGTGACTTTTCTTGAAAGTGCATCCTGAGAACCAACAGAGATTGACTAAGGGGCTGTTTGTATGAGCGGGGGGCTTCAAGCGGGATTCCGGTTTGAGAAAGCGAGATCTTGCCTAACCGGGACGGGACATTTTTTGTCCCAGGATGGTTTTCTTCAGTGGAGGCGGGATCCTGTTTTTTCTCCCGTCCCGGCAAACGTCCTGTCCCGCCTCTCATATAAACAGCCCCTAAGAAAAATCCTAAGTCCTGCAAACTATAAGGTCACATAAATCAAAAAAGTCAAGAGCATATATTAGATATATAAAATTCAATACATACATAATAATAGATGAAAATGAAGGAAAAAGCTCAAAATTCCATTCTCCCTATAAGGTCATTGTTACAAAATTCTTTCAACTTTTGCCCAAATTGGATATATTTTATTTTTCTTCAGTAATTTTAAAATTCTGAAATTTTCATTGAACATGGTAAGTTATTATTATTCATCTATTATTCAATCTATGCAGTATGAAGCAAATTATTAAAAAAATTTGTTTTCTCTCATACTGTGAAAAATGTCATAAAAGCAGACAAGTTTTATAATCCAGTGTATTTTATGGAAACATTATCATTGTGAATAACTACTCTTTGTAGGTATGACCTTATTCTTAAAACAACGCTAATATTGACAGTTTTAATAAGCCTTGGAAATTTCCGCCAAAAGTTTGATCCTTCAGAAGTGATATACTTCTTGATGATTGCATAAATGTGAAATTCAAAATGTTTATTTCCGATTTCTGTGAGTGCAAACTTATTTAGCAAATACCTAAAAATTTGCAATTTTTACAACCATGAAATTCTCGGACATGCAGTGAAATAAATGTCCTATAATAGTAATTACCAATATTATTTACAATTCATTGTGATAAATTTAAAATTCAGTAAAAAAAGGTAAACGCGAAGAAGCTACCTATCTGCTACTATGGACAACGCTCTGATTTCGTTGAGTTTCGCCTTTGTCTCTTCTTCATACATTTCCTGAGACCACTGTTCAGTAGGACAGTCAACATTCACCGAAAGTTCTTCATATATATCTCTTGAATTTTTGTAATAGAAATATTGTGATTTGATCAGAGTTTCGAAGCATGGCTCGAAATACATTTTTCTGTTCTCAAAAAACTTTGGCAGTTCCATAAGAAGTTTAACATTCCGCCTTTCAAAGTCTGCTTTAGCGAGAGCCAAGTATCGCTCATTCGCATCATATTTACCGGATTGAGGTTGTCCTTCCTTTTCGAGAAACTTTTCACGTCTATTCAGGTACTTCGAGTAATCTTGAAGACTTTGCTCCCTTCTCTTTATCGCATTATTTACAGAATTGAAGTTTGCACTGAATTTTTTCAAAGGTTCGTACATCCCCCTACGAACATTTGAGTTCAATTCATTTTGAAGATCTGCTTGTTTGTTCAACGATTGCTGTATGTTTTCGGTAACCACGACAATACTGGGATCACTCTCGGCATAACTAGAACTAGATGTCACCATTTCTTGACCAAATCTTTGTTCCGATTTGATTAAGCTACTGTTGTCTTCAATATATCGTTTTGTGTCTTTGTATAATTTTCGTGTATTAGCCTCTACTTTGTTATACTTTTCCACGTTTTTGTCGAATGCATTGTCTGAAACAGTTTCAATAGAGACTTTCTTTGATTGTTTCCAAAATGGAATCCAACTCATTTTTAACGCCTACAACAACAACAGCATCATATTTGAGTAAAATTACTTTCAAATTGATCAAAATTGAAAAAAACCCACAAAGAACATGGATGAAATGTATTTGCCAGTATTTTGGTGAAATTATGGAAAAGGTAAGAATTTCTCTGTAATGAAAAAATTTGAAAAATGTTTTTTTTGCTCCTATGAAGGTCTTTATATTATTTATCCATGTTCATTTCTAATAATGACGGATAGCAGTAAACCGAATTAGATTATACATTTGACATTTCAAGGGAAAAAAGGCCTAAAGAGGTGATGAAAATAAATTACAACAGTCCTCTTGAATAAAGAATATGTCCCCTTAAAAGTTATGGTGATTCAGTGGTTTGAATGTTCTACAAGATTATATATAATATTGATCAACCGATACCACAATTGGTCCCAAATCTCCTGTTGGCATGCATTCAAAACAATAAAAGCAAAAATGAGACAAAGAGGTGAAAGCAAGTCTTGTTTTTGTATTGATCATGTAAATTCAAGAAAGATGGAAAGGGAGTTTGGGGTGCAGAATAGGTGCCATATTTTATTTAACGTCTCTCTCACAGAGAATTTAGGTAATCTTTCAAAATACATTAACAATATAACATTATAGCAAAACATACTTCCAATGATATTTCTGTCCTTCTAAATGACATTATGATTCAAAATCTTATTATACGTATATGGATGTATTTGATGACATCACATTCTAGGAAAGTATGACAACTTCAATTCAAAAAGATTGCAGTCTTTTCAAGACTCTGTATCTGTACATAATGGCAAACATAACCAAAGAAAGTAATTTGAAACACCACATAAGGACAATGAACAACAATGATCAAGATCAAGATATAAGAGTACACTATGAAACAACTTCTGACATTAAATAGCCTGATAGTAAAATGTAAAATTCTTGAAAATAAAGTATATTTTTACACAATAATAAGTTTAGAAGGTAAAACCATAAAAATGATTCAATGTTTATAACAAACAAGAATCTTGCAAAGTTACGAAAGTTCAAGCTTAGGTCGGTAATCTAAAGTCAGGATGCCTTCTTTGTATCTCCACCTAGTCATGTATATAAATTCCAGTGTGTGATGTCTCCCCATTAGCTCTCCATTGCATAATATGTCTACATCACAAGATGTAGCATACTTCAACTTTTTTCGTAAAAACTTCTTTAACTGTGCAATCGTAATGTGCGAAGAAGTGCGTAGGTATGGTTTTTCAAGTTTACCAAATGTTGTGTTGGAATTATCCGGTTCAACATAATTTAGGCAAAGTCCAATTTGGGAGGAGTCTAGCGCTCTCGGAGCTGGTTTTTCTTGGTTAGTTTCTTGTTCTTTCGCTTCATCTTCCTTTTTCTCTGTTTTCGATTCCTGTATGCATAAGTTCAAATTTGAATCAGCATCATGTTCTTCAGGGTCATCCATTCCTCTTCGAGAGTAAAACAGTTGCCTTCGTTTCTTTTCATTTTGAGGTAAGCCAGCCACTAACTTATAAATGATGTATTCTAATTTTTTATCTTCCCGGAGCATATCCCAGGGATTCGTTTCATGGATTAGGGTTTCACAATATGGACATTTATATTCAGAAGTAGTTTCAAGATACTTAACAATGCAACTGCGACAAAAATAATGCAAGCACTCCGTAATAGCTACTGGACGTATCAAATATCCATTGCATATGATACATATAAAATTATCATTTAGGTCTTTCACTTTTAATTTTGACGACATTGTATATGTGGGTTCTTTTCTAAAAAACTCAACATACATAACATAACCATTATAAGACAAAATGTTATATTATACATATTCTATTGATATATAAGTAAGAAGACACTTTAGTCACTTTCCAACTTAATTTCTACGAAACTTCCATGATCAGTAGCTGCAATAAAACGAACACCTCTTTAACACAACTTTTTTGTTTGTTCTACCATTTGTTTCAGTCCTTTGTTCAAAAATCGGTCACAAATGGGATGACAAAAAAAAAAAAAAAAATGAAGATGAATACTAGATTTTAGTAACAAATTTTGATTGTAAGTAAAAAAAAAAAGAACTGTTGCAAGATTGTATTATGTTCTCTTTATTTCTACATAAAAGTCAAACCAGCATTTTACTAAGAAGAAGAATGAGTCCATTTTAGTAAGACCATAGACTTACAGAAATCTAAGCTATAACAAATAATTGCTTTAAGAGCCATTTTCTGAGAAATAAATTTTTTAAAGCATTGTTTGAGCAAAAATTGGTTCAGGACAGCTATTCAGCCCCAGGCCCTTACTTTCACACAGATCGTTTTCTATGAAACGAAAGTAGACACAATGACTTTCAAATAAACCATAGAAAACTATTTGCAGTGATGGCCATGAAGATACAGGCTCAAATTTCAGCAAATCAAGATATTTTTGTAGTTTTGGACCATTAATTCTAGACAACAAAAGGTATAAAAGCACTGATTTTTATATTTTGTGGTAGAGCTCTGACTGCCTATAGCTTGAGAAAATATCAAAAGACAAGCCTATAATCATCTTAAAAACAGCAAATCTTTAAAGTAGCAGTTTCATTCAATGTTACAAATGTGGCCCAAAAAATGCCAATATTACTGACCCTATTTCTAGGGAACTGATAGGAATTTAAAAAAAAATGCCTGCTTACATTGTTGTGCACAAAATATCTGAAAACAAACACAATCTGAAGATATCACTTCCAGACTTTGCCCTATTTTGCCTGAATTTCTCTGAAAATGGCTCTTAAAACAATGAAAATTTTGCATTTCTCAGGAAATCCTAATTTTAACTTGAATTTTGGCTAAACAAAGATGTTTTTCCATTGTGTACTCGAATTAGCGGATGTGTACCTACCTATCAAAAAGACAACATGAATTGTATTATCTAAAAAATGACTACTCAATGTAAAAAAAGAGCAAAACGTTTCGGAAAATTCAAGACAAAAATCGAGTACGTAAAAAATCTAACATATATATAAAGCAAAAATTTAATAAAATTGGAAATGATATTGTTAACTACCAGTGGTCTGGTAATAGGCAAAATTGAAAGAGATCATCAGAATTTTTTGTGTCCATGTCAATTTCTGAACACAAAACAAATTTATTGGAGCACCTGAACCAGTTTAAAAACTAAAGTTCTGAGATGTAGGTGTATAGGTGATAATTACTGATACAACACGAAGACAGATTTATTTGAGAACATCATTACACAGTTATATTAGCATACCTATAATCAATCATGCAATAAATATTATATAAAAAAAGATAAAATAAGATCATAGGTCACAATCTTATCTATTAACAGGCCTAAGTCCGTAGAGCTTTACTTTTTAACTGACCTAAGCCCAATTGACCTTAAATGTAAACTCCTGGCCTAACTGAAAATTAATTAGAGAACTTAAAAGATGAAGAAGAGAGGTCCAAGTTGCCAGAAAACGGCAAAGGGGTGTATGGCTTGCTTGATAAGATGGTGGGCTTGTAATACAAATCCTGGCACTGTAGAATATTATCTTATACATAATAGCGAGTGTGTGTCACACTTTTATTTTGGAGAGTGATAAATTTTGTTGAATTTTACGGCCAAAATCTTCTTAATCGTGGTCATATTTTTCGTTAGGCCATGTGGTTTTTTTACAATTATTATATAGTCAGTGTCGCATCCAGATCATTTATGAGGACATCGATTTTCAGCAGGGGGTTTCAGGTCAGCTGTGATGCTTCCGATAGCTCTGACATTTTAGTACTTTCAAGAGGCGAAAAATCACTTAATTGCATGTTTTATGAAGTACTTCAAATTTGGTTACGGATTGCATAATTTAGAACTGCAACTATTTAGCAGACCGGACAAATTTAAACCATGTGAAATGTTACGTTTGAACTAATTTGGTATTGTTCTAAATTACTTTTGTTTAGTTTGTTCATGAATTTATGATTCTGATTTTTTCTCTTGGATATTTTTTGGGGACACTTTTTGGGCGCCCATAACGTTTCAACGTTATCATTTTCGGTCTGGATGCGACCCTGATAGTAGCAAGTGCCGTGACGTCAGTTTTTTAATCTATCACGGGGAATCATTGCATTGCATCCCCAATCGAATGCGACGTTTTTGAGGAAATATCTCAAGAACCAATAGGGACAACTGACGTTTTTTGGGGTCCACGATACGGGTGATGGGGTGATGCAACATTTGGCCCTAAATTATTTATGGTACTGCGGCTATGACGTCATCAAAATCTTTGATCGACGATATCTCTGCAACGGTTGGTCGTAGCGAAACGATCCCATACACTTTTTTGATCAGTTTTTCGAGCTCTACAACATGGATAGACTTTTAAATCGCTATTCCTTGATTTAATTTTTCGTTACGGGGTTTGCACACCTTGATTATATTTTTCGTCACCTTTTTTCAACACGGGATTTGGATATATCCTTTTCAAAGTTAGATGTGGTAAAGATTTTTTACCCGGGTTACTAGTATAATAATGATATGAAAAATTAAAAATTAGAATAACAATTTATACAGTAAAAGGTTATATATGAGATTGATGGCATGTAATTAACAAGTGCCTAAAATTACATAATAAGACCACAATCACCTATCAGTCTTGTTGTACAAAAAGTTCTGTCTTATAAAATCTGAGGTATACTTTCCTGATGGAGGCCTATATCAGTGAATTACACTGCCAGTTCCCCCACGGCCTCTGTAAAAAAATAAAAAAAAAAGAACAAAAAAAAAGACCATTAGGTAGGTTTATTTATAGGAGAGTTATTTATGAATATGAAAATAGCAGGGTTCAACAAATTGCTGCTTGTCTGGCTGATTCTATGAAAGTTTTTTCTTCTTACTTCAGACATTCCAACCTAGGACTTTGTGAGATTGGGAGTTTTGCTTAGGTTAGCGACTCCGTGAGGCCATGGTTAGCGCCAAGGGAAAAATTTTTGGTTATAGGGGTCCCAGATTGTCGGAAAATGCCATTCCAGCAAGAAAAATGAAGAAAAGATATTTTTAAAACTTCGATTTAATGTTCGTGTTAACGCAGCACGAAATCTACGAAGAGTTTCCCGCGGCTAATTTTTCCAACCTAAGTAAATAATTTTTATCGGACATTACCTAAGAAAAAGAAACGAAATAACATATAAGATAATTCAGATAATTGCATCAACATATAGATCATTGACGTATTTAATGACCCTAGAAGCTCTATGGATCAGTGAACTCAAACCATCAATTAATACTAAAGATGAATATCGTTCGAGAGCTCTAGTGATTAAATTGTGATAGTTGTTGAAATTAAGTTGTGTGTCTGACTTCATATTTTAATCTACTATTTTCTTAACTGTTTATAACTGTTTTACTGATTTTACTTTTAGCCTGATGATGATAAAAAATTATCGAAATATATCGCGAAAATATAATTGTTGGTCTTTTAATCTTATATGTTTCTAAAGCCACAATGTTTTTAGCGCAACGCTTATTTAAACTGAAAAAAGTAACGTCTGATAAAAATGTTAAAACAGAAGAAAGCCCTGGGAACAAGGTTTAGTACGTCTAAATTCAGTTTAGTTGGCAACGGAAATAGCACTAAGATGAGATATCTGCAAGCTGAGATAGGGTATTAGATAAGGTATTATTACTACTTAATGAAAGACAACGATAAAAACCCAACATTTCCAGTCTAGTAAACATGGTAGACTGGCTGTGGAATGTGTAGGTGGTATATAAAGAGAATAGACATATTATCTCGGCTCTATTTGCAGCAATATTAAAGTTACAATTCTTTCAAGATTCAACAATTATTTTCCTTGAAAAATTGTTCTTCTTTTTTCGATATTTTTTCGATATCGGGAGAAAACTTGTGAAATTGGGAGGGCGGGAGACTGTTGCTAATATCAGGAGGCTCCCGATCAAATCGGAAGAGTTGGAATGTTTGTTACTTCCATTATATCTAAATATCAACATTTCTTTGCTTAACACATAAACACTATCCTCTCTCCATCATTTCTAGGGAAATAATAACGATGAAGTGCTTAACAACAAAGATAAAAAGGAAATGACACTCCTCCTTATTTTCAAAAGTTTATATATTATATATAAAGAAAAATGTTGGTAATGCAAAAGAATTCATAATTGTGTATAAGATTCTAATATGAAACAATAGCTGGAAACTCAAAGCACGCTATGACCATGTATGACATAAGATAATAAAATGACTTGAAATTTGCTTGTCTTAATGGAAATAAAGCATAAGAAACCAGTTTACTACTGTATATAATGGTTTTGAAAAATGAATCTTTATCATGCACTTGCATGAACAAACACATTATACATGTCATAGAACTTTGAACAAAATTTGGACGTACAACCTTCTCTCCCAGCAAAGGCAGTTAAAGCGAAGTTCTCTCCCATGCCATCTTTGTATCCACAAAATCTAAATTTTTTTTACAATGATTCCGAAATCCCGAATTTTTTTTTAATCCTTCTTTGCGCCGTGTTTTAACGCCTCTCAGCAGCAGGAGTAACCGCCCCTAACTGAAAAAATACTCTCGTGATGATATGACACAATGAATTGAGGGACACATTAGCGACGGTCATTGAAGACGTAAAGAAGGACGTAGTGATCGAACCAGCACTCGAACCGCTATCTGGAGAGAACAGCTCCCAAGAGGCACGATTACCTCAGACGGAGCAAGAGCAGATATAAGTGCAGCAGGATTTTGGACGCGTGGCCAACGAGCATTTTTCGACATAAAGGTGTTTAACAGATACGCTCAGAGGTACCACAAAACAAGCTTGAAGAACGCTTTCGCGATGAACGAACGTGAAAAGAAACGCTGTTACTACGCCCGCATCTTACAAGTAGAACGAGGGTCGTTTACTCCACTTATATTTACAACAAACGGTGGAATGGGAACTGATGAAGCACAACATTTCATTCGAGCACTGGCGATGCTACTTTCCGAGAAGAAAAATGAAAGCTACAATCTAACGATAAACTGGCTTAGAACAAAGATCTCTTTTGCTTTGACAAAGTCGGCAATCACCTGTATTCGTGGTACACGAACGCCAGTGAAATCCAAAATAAGAACTGTGAGAAATAAACATTTTTGAAAAACTGGTCTACAATCGATAACCGAAATTTTTATACTATTTGTCGAAATATTTAATCATTTTGTTTTTTTTATATTTAGTTAATGTATTCTGTTTGAATGAAGAAAAAATTTAATAAGTGTTTTAAAATGAAAAAAAAAAAAAAAAAAAAAAAAAAAATGATATGACATTTGTCCCACCCGCCCGTTCGTGTTATTTCCCGAAAGTATTATATGCTGCCGGACAACGTTATCCGGTGTTAGTAAACAAATTCCGATTATTCTGGAAAAATCGGTTTGACGCAATAACATCAACATAACATGCTCACCATCTGAACTGATCATGTTCCTATACAGTTAGCTAATGTGAAAATTTTGGTTTGATTCAATTGTCACGCTACACAATCATTCGTAAGCATTTTCTAAAATTCTTAACTCTCTCAGTTGAATGAATTGCACAAGTTTTAAAAATATTGTATTTATTTGACTAGTTGATTAAGGTATAGATTTTTTTAGAATGATTTGTAGCTAGTGTTATTCAAGAAGGAGGAAGACTTACCGTCAATTTTGACTGTCGTTATAAATAATAATGTTTGACACACACTTAAACCATGGGTAAATACATAATTGTTTTGCCTTTTATAAAATGTACTGTTGACTGTTGAAAAACAGCGAGGTATCAGAAAGTTAGCGTAGCTCCGGGCTAACATACCGCTTTAGCCCTGATTAAAATAATACTACTAACCAACACAATACCATTTTTGATATAACATTATCAAAATTTCCACCACAAATAAACAAAAAACCCATGGTGAAAGATGTTTTTAACTCATTCCGAATATTTAGAACTTCTTTTGTTTCGCTACTTGGAGCACCATTTTTTAAAAAAAAGGATCATTCCCCATGTAAGTCAAAACTAATAAGGCCACAGTTATTTAATACTTTGTTCAGCGTGACACGCCCGCATTATGATTTTTCGGACAAATAATGCGCATTAAAATACATTATTTTTACAACTTAAAGCATCTTTAAAAAACTCAACTGAAACAAAACAAAACATTATAGAGGAACCTCGTCACGTACATTACGATGTTTATGTGAAAGGTACTTCGTCATTGATAATGTTTTAATACATATTTCTATTTAATTATGACTCCTCAGAGTTTTATGCCCTGGAAATCTTTCCTCTTTCGTTGCAAAGGGAATCGTTAAACAGATCTTCAAATCAAAATCATGGGAACAACGGTTGGGAGATTTACGAAATTTTAGTGAAATTTTTTTTAGTGCATATGTCTCCTTATCTCCGTAATGCTTTTATTCTTTGCTCAAGTTGATGTATCTTTTATACTTCTATTTTTATGTTCTCCTTTAAAATGAAATATACATCAGAATTAGCGACGGCAACCGATATGCTCTCCATCATCGTTCAAAAATTTTTATTTCATTTCTTTTTTTGTATAGTAGTTTTGATTTTTTTATGTAAGAGACGTATAAAGAAATCGAAATCGGCACAATTTATTATAAAGAAGAAATAATACTTCTTTTATGAAAAAGAAGAATAAAACTACGTCATCAAACTGAAATTTTAGAATAAAAATCATCTTGAACATAAACATTGCTAAAATCTCGCAACATGTAAATGTTAGTATATCGTGAAGTGAAAAAAAGAAACAAACACACCTGGTGTATTTAACGAAAATAATAGAGAATGGTTCGTTAATATCGTGTGATACTACATAACATTTATGAAAAGATCTGTTCTAAAATCCGCCTTATAGTACATTATCGTTAAAAAAATGCGCATTGTATGTCATTATTTCGTTTGCAGAATAGCATAATGAATAATGTCCGCATTCCGCATCGCTATTTTTCTTAAGTCTGTTACGCTGAACAAAGTATTAAATAACTATGGCCTAATAGTGACAGCAAGATCCGTCCACACACAGCCACTTCTTATCTTGTAGCTCTCTGCCTAGTAGTGGCTTTACGTTGTTTTTTGTTTTTGTATTTTTGTAATATTTTTATAGTGTGACTTTGATATTTTGTTACTATAAAATAACTTCGGACATACTTAACCATTACATTATTGAACCCTTATTGAACCAAAATCTGCAATTTTAAAGATCGATATCTGACTTGTTTTTTGCAGGACATTATGGTTTTATTCTTTAAGATTGCAGCTTTATAGACAAGGTCAACAGTTACACGAGTTAGTTAAACTTTCATATCATAACCTTACGTATATTTCTTCTATTTCTGTGCAAAATTTCACATTACCTAAGACCATATTTGTTTAATACTTGTTTAGCATAACAGATTTAAAAAAAAATAGTGATGCGGAATGTAGACAGTGTCTGATCTTAGTTGTAGCCTGACTGTCTGAGACAGTCAAAAATTGGTTCAGGCCACTAAAATTTTTGAAAACCAGTGTTGCGGTGGCCCAACTAGACAGGCGAAAAAAAGTTTGTAAACTATTATTATCATAAAATGAATTAGCAATTTCCATTACAAGAGATTTGAGTTTTGTAATGTTTGTCTTTGCAATTTTAGCTCTTTTTTCTATTTTGTAAGCATTTCTAAGTGTGTCCAAATGAAATTGTAGAGTGTTATTGAATATCGGGCCATTAAAATTTCCTTTAGGCCACCAAAAATTCTTAAACCAATGATGTCAATGACCTGGCATCACACCCAGATAAAATTTTAAGATTAGACACTGTCGGACATTACTCATTATGCATTATTTTACAAACGAAAAAATGACATAATAATGCGCATATTTTCTAGATAATGTACTACAAAAGGAATTTTAAAACAGACCTTCATAAAATATTATATTACACTATATTACAAGACATTCTCTATTTATTTACGTTCAATACATCAGGTGTGTTTGTTTCTTTTTTTCATTTCACACTATATTGCCATTTGTCCAGACAGTTAAGTAAAAGAAAGTATCACGTCGCTGTATATATCTTATCTTTATATTCAAGACAATTAATTATTCTAAAATTTTTGGTCACCACTTATGTTGATGATGTACTTCTTGTTTATAATAAATTATAGTTTCAGTTTTGATTTCTTTATGTGTCTTTAACATGCAAAGAAATCAAAACCGCTAGTTGTACTGTACAAAAAAAAAATAAAAATAAAAATTTTTGAAAAATGATGGAGAGCGTATCGATTGCCATCGATATTCTGATTATATAAAAAAGATACTTTAACTTGAGCAATGAAGAAGGGCACTACAGAGATAACAATACATGTACACTAAAAGCTTTGTTAAAATGAAAATATGCGAAGAAATAACTATTTTGTAAATTTCTCCACTGTTCCAACGAATTTGATTTGAATTACCTATCAACCATTTCAATGCAATGACCGAGGAGAGATTTACGGAACCAGATCATAGAAATCTGTGAATTTCTAATTAAATAGAAATACATAATAAAACACTACTTGGCGAGGTACCTTTCACATTTAAAACATTCGTAATGTACATAACAGGGTTCCTCTCCTATATTTCTTTAATTTTTTAGTTTTAGTTTAGTTTTAGTTGTAAAAATAATGTATTTTAACGCGCATTATTTGCCCAAAAAATCATAATGCGGGCGGGTTACGCTAAACAAAATATTAAATAACTATGGCCTAATCTTGTAGTTCCAGAGAAAAAATCTGATCTTTCCAAGAATACAGCAACATCAAGGGTTGACTTTGATTCGTTTATAACAAAGCTTATTATTTTATTTTGGGAATGTTTTCAAAGCACTGTCGTTACAATATTAACAGATCGCCATCTGCTATAAATGTTTGCTAGAATAGAAAGAAGTTATTGGGTTTCCTTATTTACGGAAATAAGTAACTACTTACTTCCGTAAATAAGGAAACCCAATAACTTTTGCTAAATACAAGAGGGTGGCCACCTTAAAATATAAGTTACAGATGTACATGCTCAACAACAAAACAAAACAAAAAAAACAAACAAACAAAAAACAATTAACACAAAATCAGATCAACTAAAAATAAAACAAATTACTCAAAACATTACCCAAATTTTATATAAATATATTAGCTAGTTTATGTAAGTGTTAGGGTAGTGGTAAATGGAGATGGATTTAAGTTTTGATAAGGTAAGACTAGCAAGGTATATGTTCAGGGTAGTTCGGTGAAGAGAATTCCACTGCTGGATTGGAAGGAGAGTTAACGAGTAAACGCCATATTAAGAAGTTTGTACAAAGGGTAGTTTGAGAAGGGCCATGGAGCCACCTCTGGTTCCATATGAATGATCAATTTTGTGGAAGTTTAGTGTTTTCAGAATGTCAACTGGAAGTGAAAAGTTTAAGTATTAGTGGACAAATAAAATTTCTAGGATTTCGACCATATCAAAGAATTTACGTATCCTAAGATTTGAAAAAATTGAAGAGGAAGGGGCTCGAGGTTCACTGAATGATCAATCTTAAAGCCATTTTTTGAAGAGTAAGAATTCGATGAGTGATATATAGTTGTCACTTTTTTTTTTTTTTTTTAATCGATATATTTCCTGCATCCATCAATATGGTTCTTCTTACAGAGAAAGCGTATAGGATAAAATATATATGCATGATGTTACGTATAATGTATAAAAACGTATAATAATAAATATTACGGACATAACTTATACTAAATTAGATTAAATGAAGAAATAGGCTAACAAGGTAGAAGGGTTGAGTGGGTGTCGCAGTAAGTTGGATAATGAAGCTTGTAATATCAAATAATTGTAACTTGGGTTACGAATGGTACGCATCAATAGAATAGAGGAAGACTCAATAAAAAAAAGTATAATGCTAACAGATGAAAATAATAATATTATTAGAATTAAAAATATGTTATTGATTTGAGTAAACCCGAGCAACGGCTTTATCAATAGGAAAAACATTTTTCCGCGAACGTTTCAAATTTTTCAATGTTTTTCAAGTTGTTCGGAAGGTCATTAAAACAACCACCAGCCTGCTGGGCAAAGGAACCCTCAAAAGCGTCAGTCATGTCGATGTTATACTTGTGTTGAATTTCCAAGCGAAGTTTTCTTCCAGGTGGACGTGATTTTGTTAACTTAAGATAAGTTGGCCATGAAGGGTTGTTTAGGGCTTTGTGTGCCATTTTTACCAAGGAAAGTGAGATCATTTCTTTGACTGGTAGCCATTGCAACTTGATAACGTCTATCTCACTGGCATGCCGTCCATACACAAAGCCAGCCGCAGCATTTTGGAGTTTCTGCAGTTTCCTTAGGAGGTACTGAGGGGCTCCCATAAGCAATACGTTTTCGTAGTTAATTCTCGAAAGGATAAGGGCTTGAGCAAGTGACTTTCGAAGACGAAACTCGGCAGATCTTTTGAAGATTCTCAAAGACTTCAAGGTAGAGTAACAACATTGCGTTACTGAGTTGATATGACCTCTCCATGTCAGATGTTGATGGAAACGCACTCCCAAGATTGTTTTGGGTCGTAGAAAGATTCAGTTTCGATTAGATCTGTTAACTGTTGTAGGATTACGCGTTCAAACGCTTTAGATAATATTGGCAGAACACTGATGGGTCGGTATTCGGAGAGGGACCTTGGATTGCTGACTTTTGGAACAGGACAAATGCGACTAATCTTCCACTCGATTGGCACCGATGAGGAGTTGATGCAGGTATTAATTATGTCAGAGGTGATGCCAGATGTTCAGCCACAGGTTTGATGAATCTTGAAGGGATGTTGTCGTAGCCAGTTGAGCAATCTGATCTCAGACCTTTTATCGCTTTCAGGACGTCGTCGTGGGTTACGTTTTGCAGGTTGTAGTTATTTGCTTTTTCAGGAAGATTGTAAATGAACTCATTTGTTAAATGTTCAGCTATTTTCCCAGTCGTGCGGGTTGCGGTTTGGTTGAAGAAGTGATTAACTTTCTCAGGATCGACTTGTTGGATTTGGATGGAGAATTTTATTGATGACTTTCCAGGTTTCGGTGCAGTTTTTGTTCAATAGCAGCTTTTTCATAAAAGTTCTTTTCGTTTCCTTAATGTTTTGTTTCAGTTTGTTTCTCACTAATTTCAGTTTCTCATGATTAGTTTCGGTTGGATTTTTTCTGTATTCAGTTCTCGTACGATTTCGTTGACGTTGGAGATCAGTGATATTTAGATTTTTCATCCATGGAGATGGAGGTCGAGTGATTTTCACTTTTCGTAGTGGTGCATGTCTTGAAATGCACTGTGTTATTAGATTGTTAAGGATATTGACCTTGTCCGACACTTCTTCAAATACGTAAACAAGGTTGAGTGGAAGTGAATTAAAATCTTTTATATACTCAACCATGTCAAGATTTTGTTCATCTCTTATCAGTTTGTACCTTGCTTCGAACTTTGTTTTTGCTGCTTTAAAAATGCAGAAGGGGGCGTCATGGTCTGAAATCTCGTCGCAGAAAACCAAGCCATGATCTAGAAGCTTCATATATTGGTTGGAGATGATATGGTCAATGAGTGAGCTTGACTGTCTGGTGGGTTGAGTTCCGTGTTGCGTAAGATTGAAGGAGTTGAGGATGTCTTTGTATCTTGCTACTTCTGGAGATTCTTTTGTAATGTCGATATTGAAATCCCCAGTAATGATGATTGGTCCCTTGTGGAGCAGTGTCACTTGTGAAATAATAGTTTCGAACTTTTCAAGGAACTGAAATTTTTCTTGTTGCTTGCTGCTAGGTTGGTAAAAATTCCCGATGATAATATTCTTTGATCTTTTTTGTTTGATTTCGATCCACTGGTGTTCGATGGAGACATCCAGGTCGCAAGATCTTTTCTTTCCTTCACATTGATGTTGTCTTTGATGTAGTAGCCGACCCCACCACCTTTCACGCGATCACGGTTACGAAAATTATTTGTGTAACCTGAAATTGCAGCTGACTTCAACAGATTTGCATTGTCCTTGAGCCACGTCTCGGATAGTGTTATAATGTCAAATTGGTGGGTGTTTAGCATTGCTTCAAATTGTACAAACGTGGACGTAATGGATCGTGTGTTCAGGTGGGCAATGGAGAAGTGCTGACGATATTTATTGAGTGCTGAAACAGTTGGAAGTTCATGAGGTATATTCTCATCAAGGAGAGCGTTTCTTTCAGGATTTAATTGCTCCAGATCTGTCGGAAGGTTAGATTTTGAAAATGGAAGTTCAGTGTAGAGGCATTTTGCACAAGTATGGTATTGAGGTATTCTTGCTTGGATCGTTTTGAGTGTATGACCGCCACACTTTGCATGACACACATCCTGACACGCTGAACAAATCTGGCGTTTTTGATTTATTTTCACCGTCTTCTCAAAGACTGTACACTTTGGTGCGTTACAACCAGGTCCAGGATTGGTTTCTACATCGCCACATGATAAGATGTTAAAGGTTGCTGAGGTGTTGGCATAATACAATACGGGTGATTTTGCTCGTTTACATTTGTAGTTCCATCGGAGTTTATTTGTACTAAATATGTCTTGAGGTAATTGGTCCTTCAGGGCAATTGTTGTAATTGATACTTGGATCAGAAGGAATATCAAAAACTGTCTACCGGATGGTTTCCACATCGTGTGCAATACAAATCTCAGTCTTTTGAGTCTTCTTTCTTCTTCTTACGCCTTAAAATCAATCTCGACAACCGCCCCAGTCTCAATTGAAATTGCAGCGATGTGTCGATTTTAAATTCCTATGAAATGATTATGATACGCTGTAAAATTTATATGTAAATAAATAATTCTGATCATTCTACTTTGATTTATATATAAGAGCAGTGTCGCCATGACTCCATAACTCCCAAATTTGAAAACCTTGAATTCATTTGCAAGTTGGGTTCTGTAACTTCAGTACTTTCCCTTAGCTTCATGCTTTTGAGCTTGATTTAAACATGACTTCAGTTTCGAAAAACAATAAATAGAATACCTTATGATATAACTCTAGTATGAAAAGCTTGCTTTTTTGATAAAATACATGTCTTTTAAATATTTGTATACATATGCTTCAAAGGTGAAGAAAACAGTAGACCCGTGAACAAAAAATTAAAAAATGATCATAATTGAGATTATTGCTTTCATTGCCACATATTTTTCTGTAAGAGTATGTGTTGTTGAAAAAAATCAGCAAAAAGATGCAGATATACTGATGTTGTGTTGTGTGATAAAAGTGATCAGCTGTTTGTGTTTTTGCCATAGATAATAATGAGTGCTATAGAATTAAAAGAACAAGGTAACAGATTGTTCAGTTCACGGAATTACGATGAAGCGATTGGTTGTTACACTAAAGCAATTGTAAGTGAAAGATTTTTACTTTCAAATATTTTTGAGGATTCAGTCATAGGATCATACTCCTGGATGATTGCTCCCCCGTAAATTACGAACCACACTGCAACTTCATTCTTTTGTGTTTAATTAGCATCAATCGAAATTAACTGCCTGAACATAATTTTATTGGTTAATTGAAATGCAATTGTTTTGACATTTCTGATAAACCATCACCTACAAGTCTACTTTTTTAGCATATTTGTTCATCATATTATAAGTGTTCATTTATTGTTCAGAACTTGCCTTCACTGCATATGACAGTCACTTGAATTACAAGCATTTTAAGCTGGTTTATAAACAGTAAACATTCCTAAAACATTATGTGCCACCTCTTCTTTGTGAGCATGACATTATCCTATTTTCTCTTTCTGTATTGTTCTATGGTTTTCAGTGTTATTTGCCAGGGGCTAATCCAGAAAATTATTTTGGGCGTCGGTAGTAATAGCAACATAAGAACGAAGGCCTTTTTGAAACGCCGAATATGTGTACATCGCATCTGGGGGTCTGGGGCAGAGCCTTAGTGGGGGTCCAGGGCCGATACTCTTTAAAAATATCAACTATTTATATGAACTAAAACATGTTCAACGTATTAAAATAAGTTTTCGCGCTCAATTGACAACGAAGGATAACTAAAGTTTTTTAAGCAATTATTCGCTGTTGCTAGGGAGAATGACCACCGTTGCTAAGGTAATTTTGAAATTTCCTTCGTTATACGAATTCATTTGTTCACCTGAGGAAAGAATATGAAAACGGAAATGGTACCAGCAAGGCTCGTTTTCGCGTTATTCAATGAAATTAAAAAGCATCTTAGTTTCCAGCTCCCTTTAGTGAAAGCTTAACCGAATTTCCACGAACGGAAACTTGCGTAAGTTAAAATAATTTTTTGGGGCTGTGGTTGCACACTGTTGGCTGATTGCAAACATCCTCATGACAAGACCTGGTAGCGGTGGAGAGTAAAAGGATTCCCTGGCATATATTTTTTTAAAAATCATGCTTTGAAACATGTTATTATTTTTCGTGATGGTTAACGAAAACAAATCGACACTGAATGAGGAATATGTAACGTTTTCAGAGAGAATGGCCTGTTATGTTTTCATTAGATTATTAAGAAATAAGCAAGAGAAGCATTCTAATGTATTTCTGTAGTTAATTTTTGCACAACTAGTATCGAATTTGGGCGCCCAAATTCGAGGCGCCCAAACTCGGTATACCGTTGTGGATTTCGGCCTCTATCAACCCCTGTTTGCAAAGGATTTGGAAACATTATGATGACTTGCTATAGCTATAATAATGTTTCTCATGAAACATCTTGTCTTGTAAAAACGTTTTTGATAATCTCATTTTTTTATACCCTCTCAGATTAAAAACCCATCGTCCTCAACGTATTACACCAACAGAGCACTTTGCTATTTAAAACAGAAGAAATGGTCGCTAGCAATTGCCGACTGCCAGCATGCAATTGATGTTGACCCAAAAAGCGTGAAGGGACATTTTTTCCTGGCGCAAGCTTATCTGGAGAATTCTCTGTATGATGAATCTATTGCTAACTTTAAGCAAGGTAGACATTAATTCATTGCTAACTTTAAGCAAGGTAGACATTAATTCATTGCTAACTTTAGGGTCTGGTACAAAAATACTTGTTTTATGTCGGACGGACAAATTGATACTTAGGGCTATATAAAAAACAGCACGTTTATGATACAATATCAAGCAAACATTTTTCGAAAGAATACTAAAATAGACATGATTTCTACAAGGATGATAGTCAAAAAATATTGAAACAGTTATCGTGTCGTATTGATAAAATGCTGATACATTTGTAACAGACCCTTTATTCACGATTATTTTGTGGCATTGATTTAATATCTCCTATTTCTTCGGTTATTCGAATCAAGTTGTGTTTCACAAACCAAATCACTTTGACCTCTGGATTTACATTTTAAATAGTTGTGAATTTACTTTTCTTTACTCAGCTCATGAATTAGCTAAAGACCAGAAGCTAAATTTTGGTGATGATATTACGTCAGCATTACGAGCTGCTAAGAAAAGGGTAGGTGTTATGAGCTGTAAATTGGAGGGATTTTAAGTGACGTTCTTGTCGTAAAATATTAACAGTCAACAGTCATAATATTTAGAAAGGTTCGAAAATTTTAGAAAGGCGAGGTTTTCAGGAATCAGGAAATAGATTTCTTGGCGAAATTTATCACCATGAAATTTCATTTATTTTATTGGATGTATTATTAGATGTGCTCTGTGTTGATGGCTGTGATGATTGTTTTTTGATATTGCAGAGATGGAACTTAATGGAAGAAAAAAGAATTCAACAAGAAATTGAACTAGAAAAATATATAAACAAATTGATCCTTGAAGATAAAGACAGGTCTGTTGATTTAACATGGATATTTCATAAGTTTTTTCAGTCAAACAATGGACTTTATTCTATCCACCACAAAAACAATTCTGACCAAAACCTTTCTGATCCTACAGGTATTTACCTTTTCGATAATTCGGTAATCAATTGATTTCCCTTTCTTTCATTGTTTTTTAGGCAGTTAAGCTTTTTAAAGGAGGAAGGGGCAGATTCGCCAGAAGCTGTTCGTGAGATCGAAGATACAGTGGTTCGAAAATTGTTCAATTTCATATAACGCTTACTTTATTATACATACACCACGTTGCATCTGGAAAAGGTGTTTTTGACTTATATTTTTACTTGTAGGGTAGGCATGTAGCAGAAGTTGCTGAGTTGTTTGCTCAAGTCGACGAAAGACGAAAGGTATATATTGATTTTGTGGAGGAAACTATTGTTGACAACCCGCCATTTTGGTTGGCCTCGTTTCTGTGTGATTTGTTGTGATTTTTTGTCAAATTCTCTTCTTACTCAGAAACGAGAAATTCCAGACCAACTTTGTGGTAAAATCAGTTTCGAGATAATGAGAGAACCGGTCATCACACCCAGTGGTATAACGTATCCTTTTCTTTGAAAAACACGTCTGTTTGTATTCGTTTCTTTTAAAAAACTGAGCTTCTGTAGGAGTAGTCTTCATTATTCAAAAGGCCTTCTCACTTGTTCAGTAAAGAATTGTAATTTTAATATTTGACGTAGTGCCACTTTATAATTTGATCTAATAGGTTTTTTTTAGCTCACCTCCAATCTTGATATTGCCTCGCTTCCAATCTTGAGTAATTGAATAGTGAAAGATAGTAATGATTGTCAATATGATTGATTCCAGGGACAAAAATTAACTCGAAAAAATTACCTCGAAAAAGTTAACTCGAAAAAAAACATGATTTAGCACCTAATGGAAGCCTCTGAGGCGACTTTTTGTCAACAGCAAACTGTTATTGCAGTCAACTTTTCTCTGAAATTTTTTTTAATAATGTGTTCGCATGTCTTCACAAAATACTTTTCTTTCAAATCAGCCAGTCTCATTCACATGTATGAGGAATATAATGCCAGACATACAGTCTGTGTACTAGTCACGTGACATGAAATTATCTACAGTTCAATCCTAGTTTCCCATGTTTTTTTGAGAGTACTGTAGTGCTGGACTGAATGCGTTTTGAACGTAAGCTATCCTTGACTGCTTTTATTAGTTACGATAAAAAAGATATCGAAGAACACTTACAGGTATAATAGGCGTTTTGTTTTTAATCTTATTTATGGTGTCGTGTAAAAGCTGCTTCAAGTCAACCTCTCAGCCTCAAGACGTTTTTTTTATAAGGAAATCCCTTTTGCAAAAGTTACGGAACATAGATAGATACAACATAAAAATTAAATAGGATCTTGTATTATCGCGTTATCCTTTCTGTGCTACAGTGTAGATAGGTGCTTATTACAGTGTAGATAGGTGCTTATCGCAGTACTAGTTAACCACCTGTTCCTTCATCTTCAAACATCAAAACGTCACTTAGACCAACGTTTGGGAATACCACAACAAACAGGAAATTATTCGAGAACTCGGGAAGCTTGGTGTTTTTTTTTCATACATAGAGAGGTGATACTCTCTAAATGTCTCTAAGGAAATCTTTTGTGGAAGTCATCAAAATTATTTTTGGACTTTCGAAGTGTATTAAGATCTTTTTACTACCATTAATTCCATTAATTTTCGCGCCCCTTTTATTTGGAATTACGGTAAATCGTTCCCTAAAAACACTTTGTCCATTTGATACTACGATACATCTTTTTTTTTTAAATCTTTTTTATGGTAACATGTTTTCGTGCTTTTTTTGCTATTTGTCAGTCTTTGTGTCAGAGTAAGACGATGTTGAAATCAACGGAAAGAAAAGAGGTTTTAATCTGAAAAGCCTGGAGGAACCTGTACATATCTTTCTTTTAGCGGGTTGGACATTTTGATCCCATCACCAGAGCGGAATTGAAAGCCAGTCAACTCATCCCGAACTTAGCCATCAAAGAGGTGATCGATGACTTTCTGGAGAAAAATGGTTGGGCGGAAGATTTCTAGAGCATGCGCTGTACGATTGTGTGAGAGATTCACGTGTTGCCTTGTTGATCGATTGAAAACATTTGATGGCGACATGACGCATGGTGTGAACGCGGTGATGCCCTTTTCGTAGCGATTTTAGTGGAAGATGATTGGAATAAAATAGACATGGCTGACGCCCCGTAGAGGCAGTCGTGTTTATGCAGTTATAATTGCTGTTAACTTACCGATATAGACTGGTGTTGTGTTCTGGTCCTGTTTGCAGGCTGTTTGTTCGTTATTCAATATATACATACTTTTATAATCAGTTGGGAACATGGCGGAAGTTTCAACGAACAGAAATATAACGCCGAGTTGCAGTTGAAACTATCAGATTTAAGCTTGATATTAATGGTTTAGAAATTTTTAACCACCGTTGCTTTGCAACCTTTTCAGTCCTCTTTACGCCAGTCCTAATTTAAAGGTAGGTCTCACAAAGTTCTAAAACTCAAACTCGCACAGACATGCATCTTACGCCTTACCTTTAACACACGTCATTGAAATTAACTTAGGGCTGTCGTAAAAGTGATTGATTAAGCAGTACGAAGGAAAAAGAAATAAATGTGATATCGGTATGAGGTTTGACCCCAACTCATACCTTCCAAAACATCTAGCGAGTTAGAAGTTATATAGATTGAATTCACAAATTATGTTAATGCGCTTCTCCACAAGTGCTTGACATACGGTGTATGTCCATCAGTGGCAATAGCCATTGTTTTCTACAACTGTTCTGTCATTTGATAATTGTTCGAGTTTGTGTGATTATCCATTGCAGTTGTTTTAGTTGCGATAAAAATTTTTGCTTGAAACGTACCATTTTTTTGGTCGAGTGGAAACGTGCCTACTGGCTGTTATCTTATAGAGCGCAAGTTGTGTCATTAATATTTTTAAAAACTGGATTTTTTTAGTGGTAAAATAAGCGGTTATTGTTCCTTGGTGTTTTTGGTATCTTTGTATAAATCGGTTTCATTTTCCTTTTTGACTAATTAGCTATTTTCATTGTGATCATGTTTTCGACACCAGAATTTCTTGGAGATGACAAACATTGTAATCCTTGGAAAAAATAGCTTGTTGTTACAAAAATATTATTGACACACATGGCGCTTCATACTATTTTACTTGTTGATTTTTAAAAACTGTAGAAAGAAAGAAGTTTATTTTTTGTGTTTGTTTTATGAACTTGTTGAAACTTCATCGCTACAGAGAAGCATCGTGAGTGGTACTCAATAAGGTCATGAATAAAAATTTTAAAGACATTACGAAGCCCCCTCGAACAAATCTTCTTGATAAACCTCTTCAGGCAATATAGTATATGCTGGTCCCAGCCTCGTATTCATCTTTTTGTTTTTCTGCTAACCGTCCTCATATTATCAAAATGCCAGAAAAAAAACTAAGTAGAGAATTCTCACCAGAACGTTAGGGGGTTAGAGATATTATATATTACCATGTTGTTGTTGACAGAACTCGTGATCAGCGAAAATGTTTAAATAGTAGATGATAGCTCTTCGCAGATGAAGATACCCATCTGGTACCCATTTTTTACTTGAATTTATTAGATATAACTAGGGTCTTATCTTAATAAGTATATACAAGTCACGTGACTTCAGTATAAAAAGGGGAAATGGCGCGAAAATAGTCACATGTCAATTAGCTTCGAACCGGTAAAGTTAAACTTCCTTTAAATTTATCAAATTCGTATCATGGCTGCTAGGGTTGCATCTATCGAAATTTCTGATCCTGCTACTGATGACCAACCAATGGATACTGAAACCAACGGTGGAATAGATCAACTCAAGGTTTACTTCAATCTCAAATTTAGTGAGCAAAACGCTATGCTGGAAGAAAGAATTTCCGACGATACAAAACTACTGGAAAAAGACTGAAGGGAAAAAAGAGTCAGGAAGCCCCAACCTTCAAATATCGGGGCAATAAGGTACAATATAATTTTAATACGACTGTTATAGAAAGTCTTGAAAGTCTTAAATCTCTTGTCGAAGAGGGATCTATAACACGATCCTGTAAACGCATCGATAACATGGTGGCTGATCTTCGAAAACGTAACAAGTGCATTCTCTTCGCCGATAAATCTCCAGCTGGCTGGTCAGCAGTGGACGAATATCTGTCGGATGATCTTGCCAGTAATTCTAATGACGACAAGAGGATGAAAGCTGCTGAAAACAGAGCACTCACTAAGAGAAAATCTGTAAAAAGGAAACGTCAGTTCAACATTTAATCGCCACGCCCTTTCCAGCCATCATCCACGTTTACCAGCCCATCGCAAAGTCTGCAGAATTCTTTTCGTTCCTAAGATCCACTGCAGTTCTCCGGGAGGCCTGGTTTCGGATCGCAAGCCAACCAACAGCTACGTCGGGGATTCCATCCAACATCGCTTTGCTTCGCATGTGGAAAACCAGGACACTGGCGAAAAAACTGTCGGGATACCAAGCAGTACTGAAAAGCACTCTCTAAAAGTATGATAAAACTTCATTTTTGTGTTCTAATTATTGTGAAAGTTTAGATAATAAGCAAATCAGTGACGATATATAGTTAAGGGCAGCCTTAAGGAACACATCAAATACTGGAAGAGAATCGGCACAAACAGCACTGTTTTGGATATTATAAACACGGGCTATACTGATTTCCTTTTGTAAAAAAGGCTGTTTTTACAAACAATTGTTCTGCTTTTGAAAACGAAGAATTTGTTAGTACATCTATCCAAGAACTTTTAAAAACAGGAAGGATTGTTGAATCTTCCACAATACCTCATGTAGTGAATCCACTGAGTGTTAATATAAGAGACTAATACTAGACCTGAGACATGTGAATAAACACGTGTTCAAACAAAATATAACTTTTGATGACTGGAAAATTTTTTCTGAATTTCTACAAAAAGTTTACCATCACATTGATGTTTTCGAAGAACATCAAAAATACTTCGGATTCTCATGGGTAGTAAATTGGGAGATAAAATATTTTGTTTTCGCAGTTCTTCCTTTTGACCTTACTTCTGCACCTTTTTTATTTACCAAAATTATGAGGGTACTGATTACTCACTGGAGACAAAACTCGATAAAAATCGCATGTTTCATTGACAATGGGGCAGGTGCTTCAAATGACTTCAACCAAGCAAAACTTCAGTCTGATTTTGTTAAAATGTCTTTACAACAATCCGGCTTTATTGTCAACGATGGAAAGTCTGTTCGGTGTCCCACACAAAAATTGATTTGGTTAGGAATACATGTAAATACAGAAAATAACTCTTTTACCATCCCTGCTGAACGACTTCATTCAGTTTTCGTACTCTACAAACGATTTTAAATTCTTTACCGTACACTAGTGTGTCCCAGAGAATTTCGGTCTGAGATTTTAACAAGCTATAACTTTTCACACATACATCAGATTTTAGAGATTTTTACATCATTCGATAGCATTTCTTTCAAGGATTTTAAAAACCTATATTTTAAATAATTTAGTCCAATACCTTTGTAGTTATAAGGATTTCTTTAAACTGCCACGGCCATTAACTCCTTAATGGTTAATAAAAGTAAGTTTCCACGTGCGATTATTCTTTTGTTTATTAAGAACATGTCGTGGTGTTGTTGAACACACTGAAATTATAATCTCATCACAAAGTTAACTAGCATATAGCTTTAGCTAAAAATGCCCCCGCGCTCAAGCATTCCAATTTGTACACACAGCAAGCTATACATTGCAAGCCTATACAACGGAAACAAAAACAAACAAAACTTTGTTACTTTTTGTTATCTCTTAGGCCTATGTCACACTGATGCTAATATACCTTTCAAAAAGTGTAAATAAGGCTTAACAAGTAATATCAGAAAGTATTTGCTACAAACAAAAGAAATGTGTGAACTGAAACATGAATACGTATTTTATAATCAAAGTAAAATTGTTAAAGAAATTATGTAAGAGCCAAAAGAAAAAAAACACTGTTTCAAAAAAAATATTAAAGCGAAAAATCCATTAGAAATTTGCGTTTCAAACTTTAGTTCAAAACAAAAAGTAGCCAACGTTTATATAAAATAGCTAGAAAAAAATATAAAAAGGTTTTATTGATCATGAGTGGAGGACAGTTAAAAAAGAAAAAAACAAGAATTTGTAATATGGCTTTCTTGCATACACAGAAATCCAATTAAAATGGCAATATCCACCAAAAATCAGTGAATAAAATTTATTGAACGAAAGATTTTGAGCTAAGACAACATATACAAACATAAAATGTATGCTTGGCAAAATTTCAGATTTCAAGCTGTGCTTCAAAATCCTTGTTGTTCACTTCACTAAAAAAACGCAAAAGTAATATAAAAAATGTTTAATTAATTTTAGCATACGAACCTTTTAAATAACATAATATATTATAATAATAAATGAGGAAAGAGATACGAAAAAACATTCTGTCTCCCACATACAGTACCATGCTTTGATACGGGAAAAACGCAAAGTCAGCTAATAATTGTATTCCACCGTGTAACGTCAACACGAAAGTTGGATGATGATGATTGATGATGAACAAAATCGAAAACTGACATTCGCCTATCTCGTGAAACTACTATGCCTCCTCGCTCGCTTACGCTCGCTGCGGGGGCAAAAATTTGTGAGACGGGGGCTTCTACAAAAAGTTTTTGACATCTGAGCAATCTTTAGTTGCTGCAAAAACTTTTCTCCACTGAGATCCAGAGTCTATCAGAGTTGAGAAGTAAAATCATTGACGCAGCAAATTTTATTCGCCACTCTTTATGACAGCAACAGCAAATCGCTGTGTCAAGAGAAACGGGGGACATGTTGAGACAGCTTAAAGTTTTGTTTTTAATGACTCTTGTGTTTTACCAGTCACTTGACTTTGATATTGTTTTTGATAATGACCTTTGATAGGTGTTATTGAAAGATGTGTTAATTAACCATTAAGAAGATAATTGGATTTTTTCATGGTAAAATCCTTAATTGTTTCCAAACTAAAAGGTTTTGGAGAACAAAATGTATATGTTTAAACTCTATGAATAAAATCCTATCGAATGGTATGAAAATTGCTGAAATCTGATATATGTGTGAAAAGTTATGAGCTGTTAAAATCTCAGACCGAAATTCTCTGGGACACACTGTACAGCTAGAATTCTAGCACGCTTCTGCGAAAAGTTAATCTCAATGAAATCTGTCTTGGGTGATACTGTACAATTAAAGTCAAGGCGACTGTACAGCACGATTGAATCGAGAGTATCATGGGACACCAGAATTAATTTATCTGACCATAATGACGTTTTGCTTGAACTATTCTATTGGAAATCTTTTGTCACATACCTTATCGGACAAAACTTAGTCGGACAAAAGTGACTAAATTTTTTGGAAGTGACTAAAATTTTGTCCGACTAATAATTTTGTCCGACTAAAATTTTGTCCGACTAATTATTATGTCCGACTAAATATTTGGTCCAAATCATTTTTTTCAGAATTCTTCTTCTTATCAGTTTAATTACAAAATTTTAAATATTTGTAATTTCTTTATGACTTTTCTTTTTGCTCACCAAGGAATACAATATTTTTACATGACTTAATCATAAATAAACAATTTCTAAAGTGGTAAAGTGTTTTGATAAATAATATTAACGCTCGTTTTCATGATGTTCATTGTTTATTCTTTACGGTCTAAAGGGATTCTCGACCATTCGTACACAGATTGGACGTTTTTAATAGCCTCACTTATTTCAGGAAGGAATCCACAGGAAAAGAGAAAAGCACTGGTAATAACAGAAACTTCCGATGAAAGTGATAGCGAGGTAGTTCAAAACAAAATGAAGAAGACAGCCATAATAGAAGAAACGCCTGAATCCAATGCAGTAACCAAAACAGATTTTATACTGATCAGGAATATGACATTGAAATTGAAAAATAAAATTATACTACAACCCCTTTACTAATGAGTTTTTTCCGACAGCAGAATTGTGCCGTCGTGGTATGATGATTTTGTTGGACATATGTTTTTCACATCGGCAAAACTGTTTTAAATATGCCTTTTCTCTTGTTTTCCTATACACACCTAGAACTTAGAGTAATCGGCGCACTTTCGCTTGCTTTTCAATAATCCTTATCGAAAATTAAGTAAGTTATGAAATTTTAGAAAAGGACCAAAATTTGAGTCGGACAAAATTATTAGTCGGACAAAAGTGACTAAAATATTTGGAGGTGACTAAAATTTTGTCCGACTAAGTTTTGTCCGATAAGGTAATAAGAGGCAATTAGTTCCATACGAGATTCCACGGGTTCTAGTTTTTTCCGATGCTAGTAAAACTGGATTAGCGGCTCTCCTCTTGAAAGATAATAATAGCAATGATAGGTCCGTAATTTCGTTTAAACAACTTTGTTCTTCGGAAGTTTCGAAGCACTCTACTTGGCGTGAACTTTATGCCATTTGTTTCGCCCTAGAATCCTTTTCTACTTTCCTGAGAGGAAAACCGGTTCTATGGAACACTGACAACCATGCGTGTACAATTATTTCGAAATCCGGAAGTATGAAACCTGATATACAGCTTATCGCTGAAAAGATTTTTGTCATTTCCCAACAACATTCTATTGACCTCAAAATTCAATGGATCCCTAGAGGAGATATTTCTTTTGTAGACGAACTGAGCCGCTACCAAGATACAGATAGCTGGGGGATAACGACAAACTTTTTTAATATTTTGAATTCGCTTTGGGGGCCCTTTACTATAGACAGATTTGCAGATCAGGATAATAAAAAAGTCACAAGATTTAATTCAAAATTTTACTGCCCTGGAACCGAACATGTCGATGCATTTTCTGTTTCCTGGAAGAATGAAAACAATTTATTACTTCCTCCAGTTTCTCTGATTCCAAAAGTATTAAAACATATTACAAAATGCTAAGCTTCAGGAACACTCGTAGCTCCATATTGGAAGTCAGCCTCATTCTGGCCTTTAATGTCCACGTCATTAAATTCCTTTGAAAGTTACGTAACAGATTTTAGAATTTTCGATAACAATAATAATTTCTGTGTTTCCCAAGGTAAATGCAAAAACTGTTATATCGGCTCCCCAAATTGTAACACTAAAATCATTGCTTTCAAAATTGAGTTCTAGAGTATCTAAAGTACTAAACATTCAACCACCGGACAACCTACTGTAGATACATATGATAGAAATGGCAAAGAGCAGACAACCACTGGGTAAACTGCGGAATGACGACAGGTAATTAAAAGCAGGTAACCACTGGGTAAATTGCGGAATGAAGACAGGTAATTAATAGCAGGTAGCCACTGGGTAAACTGCCGTATGAAGACAGGTAATTAAAAGTAAGTAACCACTGGGTAAACTATTTTTCTTCTCAATTTTCTTATTCTGTCTTTTAATTATAGATCTCTTTAAGGAGCGTTTTAAATCAAAGCTTGAAAATGAATCTTTGAAGCCATTGTTTCAAGTGCTACCTGAATATGTTGTCCAACACAGAGCTAATAACACCATTATTATTATTATTATTATTATTATTATTATTATTCACAATGTTTAAAAACAGGTACATCACTTCAGTATTTACATATTTACATCTATATAAAACTGCTATCAATGTGGGACCTGTTATATAAGATAAATGTGAAATAAAGTTAATATAAATGGGGGATTGGAGAGATATCTGAAAAGAAGCAAACGAAAAATGTCGTAAAAGCCACAAAAAAAAGCTCGTTAGAAAAAGAAAAAATCTACTACCTTCCATAAATCACTAGGAAGATCTAAATGTAATTTCAGTGACATTTCCTGAATATGAATCACATGAAATGCACCACGAAAACAAACCAAATAAAAATAATGAAAATAATTAGAAATTGTGAGACTTCAGAGCTCTCTTAAAACAAATAAAATCACCTTCCTTTCTTAAAGAAATCGGAAGATCGTTATACAATTTCGCCCCAGAATAGAGGAATGTTTGTCTACCTAACTCCAGCTTGAGTTTCGGTAATTTCAAGAGTGAGTTCTGATTTCTTGTCCGTAGGTTATGTTTATTTAGTTCAAAGTAGTTTTTCATTGGACTACATACATCACCACTCAAACACTTGTACACCATTGTACAGGCTTTCGAATTTCGTCGATGAATCACAGAAGGAACTTTCTTGGTTTTACATTCCTTATAAATTATTCGCGAGGCACGGTCCTCTATCGATTTCAAACACGAGATTTGAGTTCGTGTTAACTGAAGCTTAATCAAGCAGGAGTACGTTAATATCGGTGCAATCATCATGTTGTAAATCTTTTCAGCTGCTTGAACTGTAAGGTATTCACAAACCTTCTGCAATAAACGAATTCGGCTGGATGCTTTTTTACGTTGTTTCTCGAAGTTTGCGTTCATTTTTACTGCTGGATCAATAAGATTTCCTAGATATTCGTAGGTTGTCGTATTATTTATGACAGTATCTATACTTGACTTGGAAAGGGTCGCTATGTCTAGAGAGCTTTTGTGATGTAGCAAAAAGCATGGACTCAGTTTTACCCTTCTTGAGATTGATAACAAGCTGAGATTCTTCAAGATAGTTGGAAACCAGCAGGAGATCTTGGCTTAAACGTTTTTCAATGGTAGCTACGTCTTTGTGTGCAAAATACAACACCGTATCATCTGCGTACATCATAACTTTTGACCATTTGACTGCATCAGGAAAGTCTTTAAAATATAATAAGAACAGAAGAGGCCCGAGCAACGACCCTTGTGGTACTCTACTTGTCACTGGGAAATCAGGTGATAATTCGCTGCCTATTTGAACAATTTGTCTTCTGTTAAAAAGGTAGTCATTTAATAATACTATCTCATCTTCACATATACCATACGTTTTTAGTTTCGCTATCATTGTCGAATGACTTAAAGTGTCGAAAGCTCGATTTAAATCCATGAACACTGCTCCCACATAGTTGCCATTTTCGATTCCTTTTCTGACGTCGTCTAAGAATAAAGTTGCAGCAATATCTGTTGATCGTCCCGATCGGTAGCCGAACTGTTGATTCGATATGAGCTTGTTATGTTCGAGATAGGCTTTTAGTTGGTTGCATATAGCCTTTTCTAGGATTTTCGACATTGTAGGTAGAACGGAAATCGGTCGGTAATTGGCCTCATCGTTTACGTTTCCAGATTTATGAACAGGTGTCACCTTTGCAACTTTCCAAGCTCCAGGTATCGTGGATGTTTGTATCGATAAGTTAATTATATGAGCCAATGGTTTAGAGATTTTTTCAGCTGCGTCTTTTAACAGCCCTGGTGGTAAATTATCGACCCCGGCAGATTTGTTTCTTTTCAAAGATTTCAATTCTTTTTGCACAAATAATACTGAAACGTACCCAAGCTTAAACTTTGCAGTTGTTCTTGCAGCATAATACTTTGGCACTTTCCAAACTAGGTCTGTGAGTAAGAAGCATGACTTTTTCAAGTTGGTGACTGCAGTTGCAAAAAATTCTGCAAATGTTCTAGCCGTACATTTATTTTGCTCTTGGGAAGACGAATTCTTAACTTTCACAGGGAATATTTTCTTGATTGACTTCCAGAAGTTACGGGGATTCAAGCGATGTTCACTCAGAATATTTCGATAATAGTTCTTTCTGGCAGTTCTCAGTCGATTGTTGCAGAAATTCCTGAGCTTTTTGTAGAGGTTCCAATGTTCATTCGATTTCGATTTTCTAGCCTTGCGTAAGATTTTATCACGACGGTCCATATCTTGTTTTATATTGATATCTAACCATGGTGTAGGCTTTCCTTTTAAACGCTTCTTCACTAGTGGGGCGTATTTATTGAAAACCGTTGTCAGAATATTCGTAAATAACTTTACAGCCTCATTGACATTCGTAGATCTCATAACAGGTGTAAAATCTGTGTTTCTTAGTTCATTTTGTAAGTCAACTGGGTTGTACTTTGAATAGTTACGGGTTGTAGTATATTTCTCAGTGTAGCGAATATAATTTAATTTCCGAACACAGATTACCATATCATGGTCACTAAGCGACAAAGGAATAACGTCAGCTTTACTTATATTCTCACTCTTGTTAGTTGCTATGATGTCGATTAATGTGGACGTGTTCATTGTGACGCGAGTTGGTTTAGTAATTACTTGTTTAAAACCATTTATAGTTAGTGATTGTTTAATGTTATCATCGTCTTGCTTTTTAAGATAATCGGTGTTGAGGTCCCCAAGGATGATAACTTCTTTTGATTCCTTTACTGTCGCAAACAATTGCTCATTCAAACTCTCGGCAAAATTTGTTTGAAGATACTTTGAGCCGTTTGGTGGACGATACAGTGACGTCATGAGAACACTTTTTGCTTTCTTGATAAAAATTTCGATCCATAAACTTTCTAAGTCATTCCGTTCCAAATCCTCCCTTCTCTTCCAATTTAAACCGACTTTAACATACATCGCAACTCCTCCACCTGTTCCAGTTGTTCTATCCCTTCTGACAAAATCATACCCGGTTATTTTGTACAGTTCGTTCGTATCATATAAGTTTGACGTTAGATGGGTCTCCGACAAAGTTAAAATATCAATTTCTGGATTTCGTTTCAGTAAGTCACAAATACCAGTTTGCGATGTTGATAAACCCTGAGTATTTAAATGCGCTATCTTTAAACCTCTCGTTGTACAAATATCTCTCAGAGTTGAACAATAATCAGGGCCAGGACATTGTTCGATGTCTCCACAACTTATCATTAACTTATCATTAACTTAACTTATCATTAAAAAGTATTCTAGCAGCTTTTCTATTTGGAAAAGTTGGTGTAAAAATTTGTTGTTTCCGAATTACCGGCATCTGCCCTCACCGTGGCATTATTCATTCTCAACCTCATCCAACTGGACAGTTCCTTTCCAAAAATCGAAGGGGTGTTCTATTCGATCAATGTAAAAATGTTCTTGTAGTTAACATGCTAGAGTCAGCAAAGCGTATCTGTCAACACGTCGTAAAGAAGAAAAAACCAATCACGGTGACCCATCTTCATCTGCTGTACGAAAAACTCATTAGCAAGGATACTAATCTGAGTAAAATGAGGACAATGAATATCTGTTTGCTGGGTTTCTGCGGATTTCTCCGGTACAGTGAAATAAGTAACCTAAAAAGATCCGACATTGTCTTTTCCAACCAGTATATGAAAGTGTTTCTTGAAAAAAGCAAAACTGACATCTACAGAGATGGTAAGTGGATTTATATCAGCGGACATGACTCGCGGATCTGCCCCGTTCTGAACCTGAAAACTTACTTCGAACACGCCGGGTTATCAGACAGCAATTCTGACTTGTACTTATTCAGAGCTATATCTGTGTCTTCGAAAAACAAATTTGGTTTATTGCAGTCAGAACACTCCTCTAAGTTACACAAGAATGCGTGAGATTCTTTTAGATTCGTTGGAATCCATCGGTCTGGATAAGAAGCACTTCGGACTTCACAGTCTACGTTCAGGTGGAGCCATAGCTGCAACAAATGCCGATGTGCCAAATCGTTTGGTTAAAAGACATGGAAGATGGCAATCCGAAAAATCCAAAGAGGGTTACATCGAAGATGATGTCCAACACCTGCTAGCTGTGTCGAAATCCTTAGGTTTATACGATTCTTTATAAAATGTTTCTTCTCTCTCTCTTTCTTCTCCATGGTTTGTGTCCCTAACTTTTTTCCACATGCTAAGATGACACCACTACTACAAGATAATCTTTGTTTCTTGTCCCCAGATATAGCAAATAAATGAGGTTATTTTCGGTTGAGCAAAGCGAATTAGAAAATAATTGAATCTATATATTAATAGCCGATTCTCTGTCTGTCTGTTTGTTTGTTTGTTTGTTTGTTTGTTTGTTTGTCTGTAAGTCACGCAAAATGGTAGATTGAGTTGTGAGCGAAATTATTTCTTTTTTTGTGTGCGACGTGAGTTCGAAGCAAATACATTGCAACCCCCAATCGAACGTGAATTTTTTGGCTGATGAACTAATAGGAATAACGTTTTGTTTTTATTATTATTGTTAGTTTTATATTCCACGTTGACTTGGCTTTGAAAACAATACATCAACTAAATACAAAGAAACTAACTGATTAAACGTTTTGGACATAAAGCAGCAGTGGCAGAACATGGGAGCATGTGCGGTTTACCAGTGTATCCTAACGTATCCTTGCCTGACTGTCTGAGACGTGTGAACTTTTTTTCGAGCAATCAAAATGTTTAAAAACCGATAGGTAAAAAAAGAGTATCATGATACAAAATATTTTTTTTTGCTTTTGACTTAATAGTTGTCTTAATTTCTTTTAATCGATTTCTTTTAATCTATTTTAATCAGATCGAACGTTTTTTTTATTCACTTTATTCATTTAGCACGTGCCTTTTTTCTCTCCTCCCGTGTGATCTTTTTAAGAAGAGAAACCATTTCCCCCTTTCGTTTGATAGCACCCATGTTAGAGCACGTAATTTTTTTAAAACAAAAGCTAATAAAAAGTTGAAGTTTTTTCTCTCTACGTGTCTTGAGTGTATTGTTATATTGATAAACAATTGGTTTTACCAGAGGTTGTGACTTTGAATCTGCTTCTGGTTGAACACAAGTTGTACGAGCCGTTTATAAGGAAATTTGACGTTTATTGATACAGTGATACAGAGCAGGTGAACATGGACGGCGAGCGACGCCACCTTGGCGGCTAGTCTATATATTAATAGCCGATTCTCTGTCTGTCTGTTTGTTTGTTTGTTTGTTTGTTTGTTTGTTTGTTTGTAAGTCACGCAAAATGGTAGATTGAGTTGTGAGCGAAATTATTTCTTTTTTTGTGTGCGACGTGAGTTCGAAGCAAATACATTGCAACCCCAATCAATCGTGACCTTTTTTGGCTGATGAACTAATAGGAATAACGTTTTGTTTTTATCATTATTGTTAGTTTTATATTCCACGTTGACTTGGCTTTGAAAACAATACATCAACTAAATACAAAGAAACTAACTGATTAAACATTTTGGACAAAAAGCAGCAGTGGCAGAACGTGGCAGCATATGTTCGGTTTGCCACTAACTCTTGCCTGACTGTCTGAGACGGGTGAACTTTTTTCTTGAGCAATCAGAATGTTTAAAAACCGATAGGTAAAAAAAGAGTATCATATCAAAACAAAATGTTTTTTTTTTCTTTTCTTTTGATAAATTAATTTCTTCTTTTAATTGTTAAGCGTTCTAATCGAACGTTTTTTTATTCTATTTATTCATTTAGCACGTGCCTTTTTTCTCTCCTCCGTGTGAACTTTTTAAAAAGAGAAACCATTTTCCCCCTGTTTGATAGCACCCATGTTAGAGCGTGTAACTTTTTTAAAACAAAAGCTAATAAAAAAAATGAAGTTTTCTCTCTCTACGTTTTGAGTGTATTGTTACACTGATGAAAGATTGGTTGTGACTTCGAATCCTGGTTGAGCACAAGTTGTACGAGCCGTTTATAAGGAAATTTGACGTTTATTGATACAGTGATACAGAGCAGGTGGATATGGGCGGCGAGCGACGCCGCCTTGGCGGCTAGTCTATATATTAATAGCCGATTCTCTGTCTGTCTGTTTGTTTGTAAGTCACGCAAAATGGTAGATTGAGTTGTGAGCGAAATTATTTCTTTTTTTGTGTGCGACGTGAGTTCGAAGCAAATACATTGCAACCCCCAATCGAACGTGAATTTTTTGGCTGATGAACTAATAGGAATAACGTTTTGTTTTTATTATTATTGTTAGTTTTATATTCCACGTTGACTTGGCTTTAAAAACAATACATCAACTAAATACAAAGAAACTAACTGATTAAACGTTTTGGACATAAAGCAGCAGTGGCAGAACGTGGGAGCATGCGCGGTTTACCAGTGTATCCTAACGTATCCTTGCCTGACTGTCTGAGACGTGTGAACTTTTTTTCGAGCAATCAAAATGTTTAAAAACCGATAGGTAAAAAAAGAGTATCATGATACAAAATATTTTTTTTTGCTTTTGACTTAATAGTTGTCTTAATTTCTTTTAATCGATTTCTTTTAATCTATTTTAATCAGATCGAACGTTTTTTTTATTCACTTTATTCATTTAGCACGTGCCTTTTTTCTCTCCTCCCGTGTGATCTTTTTAAGAAGAGAAACCATTTCCCCCTTACGTTTGATAGCACCCATGTTAGAGCACGTAATTTTTTTAAAACAAAAGCTAATAAAAAGTTGAAGTTTTTTCTCTCTACGTGTCTTGAGTGTATCGTTATATTGATAAACGATTGGTTTTACCAGAGGTTGTGACTTTGAATCTGCTTCTGGTTGAACACAAGTTGTACGAGCCGTTTATAAGGAAATTTGACGTTTATTGATACAGTGATACAGAGCAGGTGAACATGGACGGCGAGCGACGCCACCTTGGCGGCTAGTCTATATATTAATAGCCGATTCTCCGTTTGTCTGTTTGTCTGTTGCGCAAAATGGTAGATTACGTTGTGAGCGAAATTATTTTTTTTTTGTGTGCGACGTCAGTGCGAAACAAATTGCAACCCCAATCGAACGTGGCTGGTGAACCAATAGGAATAACGTTTTTTTTATTAAAATTATTATTAATTTTATATTCCAAGGACTACTGTTGACTTGGCTTTGAAAACAGTACATCAACTAGATACAAAGAAACCAAACTGATTAAACATTTTGGACAACAAGCAGTGGTGGCATAACATGGAAGCGTGTTCGGTCTACCAGTGTTGTATCCTAACGCTTGGCTGACTGTCTGAGATCGCTGAACCTTTTTTTTGAGCAATCAAAATGTTTAACCGAAGCTTTCCTTGCACGAAAAAAGTGGGTCACGAAACAAAATATTTTTTTGCTTTTGTTTTAATAATTTAATTTCTTTGTTATGCGCTTCTGATCGAACATGCTTTTATTCACTTTATTCATTTAGCACGTACCTTTTTTCTCTCCTCCTGTGCGATCTTTTTAAGAAGAGAAACCATTTTTCCCCTACGTTTGATAGCACCCATTTTAGAGCGCGTAACTTTTTTAAAACAAATGCTGATAATAAGTTGAAGTTTTTTCTCAATAAGTTTTGAGTGTATTGTTATACTGATAAACGATTGGTTTTATAAAATGAATAAGTAACACATCATGAAAAACCTGAAAAATTGATGTAAAACTGATGTAACACTGACTGCACACCAGAGGTTGCGATTTCGAATCTGCTTTGGCTGAACAGAAGTTGTACGAGCCGTTTATAAGGAAATTTGATGTTTATTGATACAGTGATACAGAGCAGGTGGACATGGGCGGCGAGCGACGCCGCCTTGGCGGCTAGTTTATTAGATATAAGTAGGGTCTTATTACAATAAGTAAATACAAGTCCCGTGACTTCAGTATAAAAAGGGGAAATGGCGCGAAAATAGTCACATGTCAATTAGCTTTGAACCAGTTAAGTTAAACTTCCTTTACAGATTCTGTGTTATAAGAAACTGAATGTCGATATTCAGCATATATGTAACTATGTAACTATCGAAATTTATATGTTTTTGTTTTGCTCGTAACCTTGGGGAGCTAGTAACTGCAGCATAGTTCCAAGAGTACGTTTCCTCCCACGAGGGGTTTTTTCGTATCCGGCGCAGTTGCGATTGTTGTTAGTGAAAGTCAAATGTTGTATTTATATTCAAAGAGCTCCAATTTCTACTCGGATCACAGGAATGTGCACAAAGGAGAAACATCATTAGCCTTCTGAATCTGGTAGATGCCGTAGTCCAAACCATGTCACTGTAATCTGCTAATAGAAATATTGAAATAAGATGAACGTATTTTGAAGGTTATTCCAATATTTGATTGTATATATAGCTGCAAAAGAAAAAGTTGTAATTATGAAAACAAGGTTTGTTGCAATTCTGTAACGGTTCACCATGCTAAGATGACACCACTACTACAAGATAATCTTTGTTTCTTGTCCCCAGGTATAGCAAATAAATGAGGTTATTTTCGGTTGAGCAAAGCGAATTAGAAAATAACCATTATTATTGTCCGATCATACTTAATAGAAGAGAAATGGTTATGAGACTTTGTTTAATTTAACAAACTAGCCGCCAAGGCGGCGTCGCTCGCCGCCTATGTTCAGCCTGCCTTGACTTCACGAAAAATAAATAAATTATACAAAGAAAGAACATATTTGCATTCATATGATACTTTATGTTTTCATGGCTACCTTCGTATTAATTGTCAGAAAAAGTCGTGCAGCGGGTTAGCACGTGGCTCAAGAGACAGGGTACTGGTACTCATTAATTGGCTTTTTATATTTTTTAAGCTAGTATTTTACTATTGTTTTAAGAAATTCTTAGAAAAAATAACAAACAATTTCGAAACAGTTCTGAATCACTTGATAAAAACACAATAAAAATTTGTGTTACTCAGTTTACTTTTACTTCTGACAAGATGAAGATGTTCATCTTTCGAAAAAACGATAACGAGATACGATTAAGACTTAATCAAGTGAATATTCGAAACTTGGGTCGCTATTTTAATGTAAGTAGTTTTTCGATGCAACGTATGTTGTTTAGCTCGTAAAACTTTCATGTGAAAATCAACAGTTATTACAGAATCACAGTTTTCTTAAGGCTGAAATACACTATCATTTTTCAATGATCATTTTTCAATTATCATTGAAAAATGACAGTGTATTCAGGAAAAAATGTCATTTTTTACACTCTAATTTTCAATGACATTGAAAAATGATAATTTGAACATGTTCAACTTTTAATTTTTCAATGTCATTTTTTTTCTAGTGTTTCGAATCGAATCCATTGTTTTGGTGCACGTGTTCGTTGCACGCGATGTGAAAACAACATTTTGAAGACTTTTACACGCGGAAAATGAAGACGCAAGAAGCAATTGAAACATTCATTGAAATTTGGAGGAGTCAACCAAGTTTTAATCGCATGTAAATAGCTTCGCAAAATTCAGGGATGAACTTGGACAATTTGCTTTAACTTGAACAGGGATTGGGTCTCGTATTTTTTTCGTAATATCAACGTCTATGAGATTGAGCAGCTCATCGAAAATATTCGGTGGCATTCTTAAAAATCTCGTATATTCTGCGATTTCCCCCACACGTAATTCATGCTTGAGGGTATTATAGATGCCAAGTTCATTTCGTCTATTTAGCCATGCCTTTACCCATGCAATTTTGTTTGGTTTTCTACGTTCAACTCTCTTTTTTGATAAAATGTAAACAACGACAGCAGCTGCTGTTTCTTCCTCAGGATCCATGTTTGTAACTTTCAATGATAATGTATTCGCGCCGAAATTTTTAATTTTCAATGTCATTGGAATGTATCATTGAAAAGTGATCATTGAAAAATGATAGTGTATTTCATATGGAACGCCGTTACTGCCTTATGTGTCAAAATTTCTTTTCTTTACGTGGATTCTTTATTACGTTAGATAAGTTTTAAATCGTGTTATGAGAGTTTATCATTACGTTATGAGAGTTTATTATTGTGTGATGTGCATTTTTCATGACGTTATCAAAATTTTGCATTACGTTCGCTGCGTTTTTCTTTGTGTTCGGAACTTTCTTCATTGTGTTTGGCAGAATTTCTTTAGGCAAGTTTTCATTATGATGCAACTTTTCATTATGTATTTTTTCGTTATGATGTGGAGGAGAAGAGCAAAATATCTGCAAAGGAGGGTGCTAATTATATGATGCCATGTTAGAAAGCACCAAATTATTGAAGAAACAACAATCTGTTGGTATACTTACTTGTGTTACTTGTGTGCGTATTCGAACGTCTTGTTCAGGTAAGATTCTTCGTGAATGACACTTCTGTCAGCTGATGAATCGTAAACCTTGTGTGCAACTTTATTTTAAGGTATTTTATAGTTATGTTTATGCTAGTTCATGTTTTTTATAAATTTTCATAAGATATTTTGACTATTTCTAGAGAAACCAACTCTACAAAAAATAATGGCAAACGCAGCGATGGTGAATATTCTGGAAAATTTGGGTCTCCATGATGTTATTGAAAAATTCGCGGCTGAAAATATAACGCCAAACATTGTCCCAAAAATGTCTTTACTTGAATTTGCAGCTGTTGGTGTCACAAAAAGAGACATCATCATGTCTCTCCGAATTAAATGCAGTGTTTTTGGATCTTCATCACCAGATAAAGCTCAGAATTTTAATGGAGGAGCTCCAAAGTTTCTGATCGGGGAGAATCTTCTGTCCAATTTGTTAGACGAAGGATTTCCAGTGAGAGATATAGCAAGTTTGATCTGCGTTTCAGAACGTACTGTATATCGACGTATGCAAGATTTCGGTCTTACAGTGAGAAATTTTGATGATTTATCAGATCTGGATATTGATGAACATCTACTTGAATTGACACAGCAGTATCCAAACTGTGGAGAGAACATGGTGAATGAAATGCTTAAAAACAAAGGCATTCATATTCAACGGTTCCGTTTACGTGAAAGTTTGCACAGAGTGGACCCTGATGGTATTAAGAAGAAAGAAAGGTCGCTTGAGCAGAAGAGTGTACAATGTGCAGGGATCAAACCACCTTTGGCACTTAGATACAAATCATAAACTTGTAAGGTGGTACTTTATTATTGTCGGAGCAATAGACGGATACAGCCGCCTACTCGTTGTGTTAGAATGTACTGGCAGCAATAAGGCGACAGATGTACTCAATAGTTTTTTGAAAGGAGTTGAGGAGTATGGTCTTCCAATGCGAGTACGATCTGATAAGGGTCTTGAAAACGTCCTGGTCGCAGATTACATGCTAGAAAATCGAGGCACCACTAATGGCAGTTTTATTACGGGGAAGAGTACTCACAACCAAAGAATAGAAAGACTTTGGAGAGACGTTTTCTCAGGTGTGTTAAGTTACTTTTACGAGCTATTTTATTTCATGGAAGAGCAAGGTATCTTAGATCCACTGGATGAGGTGCATCTTGCGTGTTTGCACTATGTATTTTTACCAATGATCAACGATAGACTGAAAAATTGGAATGAAGCGTGGATCACTCATCGTATGCGCACAACTAAGTCATCGCCACTTAAAATGTGGGTATCAGGCCAAATGAATAACCAAGTTGGTATTGAATTTTCAGAGGATGAATTGAGGTATTATGGGGTTGAAGGGCATATTGATGACGACGATGACGATTCAGTGCGACCTATATTTTCTGCTCCAGATATTCTTACCGAAGAAATGATTCAAAATATTAACACTAATTTAGCAACTTGCGTTTTGAATGATAGCGTTGGAATTGACGTGTTTATGGAAACTTTAGATTTAGTAACAGTCCTGACCGCTGAATATAGCTGAACGTTTCTTGTAGAGTGTAACACTGTACTTTCATTGATTCACAAATAAAAAATCACGAAAGCTAAGTTTTTGAAAGAAAAAAATTGGTTATTCGAAAGCTTCAAGCTTTTGCGAGATTTTTATTTGCAGAATGAAGGATAATATTAACTTTGTGTATACATGTACTATAACATTAAGTTTTTACTCTAAAAATATATCAACCTACTCTTGGTATTAATGATGTTATACATAGGTGGTTGATGTTATAACATTATAAATAAAGGTTTAGTGTAAGTTGCTGTTGGTTGAACCAGGGACCATGAATTTGAATTGGGCAAGTACTTATGGATTTCAAAACAATCCCTAGAAAAGTGACATTTTTATCCTATACAATTATTTACACCAGAATATTATAAAAACTTTTATCCACAAACTGCCATATCTATAAGCAGGTGCAAAAGTAGCTTCCTGTTGTGGAACATCCTATTTGATAACCAACAACAAGAGAATCATTATTGATTATTGAGAATCAACTCAGATAAAACAGGGAAAGTGCTGGAATTTTAGATATTTCTATGATATTTCTATTTCTATTTCACAAAACATTTGATAAATACCTTTTCAATGATGCAACTTTTCATTATGTACTTTTTCGTTATGATGCAACTTTTCTTTATGCACTTTTTTTGAACTTGTTGAATATGTAGGCAGGCAGCTGATGTCAGAAAAAAAATTTAAGTTTGCGAACAAAACCAAACCACTTCCAATCGATCATAAAGGCATATAGGATCAAAAAAACTTTACCGGTGATTATGAAAATATTTACCGTCGGCGTCCGGGCGATTTTTTAACAATCATGACGTCACAAAAGCGAAAACTGCAAATGACGTCAAATTTGTGAATAACAAGTTTCATTTTCATGATAATTTCTCCCTATTCTTTGCTTACAAATACATAATTATGTTCAATAAACTATTGTGACTTCAGAAAGAGCTTTCAAGGTAATTTCTCAAAACCTTCCATGTTATCAAGTTGTATAGATATAAAAAAAAATGTCAAGGTCCTCGTAAATTGGGCACTTCTTCGTCCGATTCTTCGTTTGGGCTAAGGTATGGCTCCTTATCGCTGTCGGAATCCTCGTCCGAACTGTCAGCATTGCTGTCACTGTTACCATCATCATGACCTTGAACATTTTGACAATCTTTGCAATGACACAGTTCTGTGCAAGATACACCGTGTGCCCTGCAAGAGCAAGCTCTCGTTTTACAACCTTTCCTGCAACCACAGCTAATCAAATTCAGAAGTGCGTCCGGTGCTGGAGGGAGCAACATCCATTTGATTTCAAGATTCCCATCTTCCAGGATCCAGCCATAGCCATCGTAGGGGTCGGGGATTGCAGGGTTGTTCTCCAAGGAACGCCTTACCACGGCTGTCACATAGCAGACTCGTTTACAGTGGTAGAGTAAGGCATCTCGCGTAGGAATTAGCAATTGAAGCTCAGTGGCTTTTTCTTTGGAACAAAACTTGATGTGCCTGGCCTCATTAACATCACTGGCTTCTTTAACAGCATAAAGGTGGCACACAAACTTTTCGACTACATCAAATCGGTTTGCCTCGTAGACAAAATGGTCTCCAATTTCCTTGAATAAATCAATAAAATCTGCAGACTTGATCATTGTATTGAAAGCTTTGACTTTGCCCATCTTATAGAATGCGCTGGTGTGAAGGCGTCTAAGAGCAGGTAAAGCCTTCAATCTAACCTGATCTGTTGACATATTCCTGATATTTGTAAAATGCGATGTTTGGCACCGGTTCCAGTTTCTTACAATATTTTGGGATCAAGAAACTGATGAAAATATAAGGCGTATATGCCGATATCACTATCAACCGTACGAAGGCACATCTTTTCGCTACCAAATAACCGTGGTGCATGTTGAATACACAGGAAAACTTTCGTGTCTGCTTCTTCCTGGTCAGTCGCCAAGGAAACTTCCTCTTCGCAAGAAACCTTCGAACGCAATTAAATTGTATCTCAAAAACCATATGCAAGAATAAGATACAAGAAATGTTTTACGTTGCAAATATAGTTCAGAAAAATTTTCAAGGGGGTTTCAAAGTTACGTTGCTTCAAAACTTAAACTAACTTCAAACAATTAAATTGTAAAAAATAACCTGTCTTCCATTGCAAGTTAACTTGTAAAATTTTTATTCGACGTTGAAGAAGATTGTACGGCCTTCAAGTTGACACAGGAAGTCTGCAATCGTCCTCCAGTCATTCATCAAGAAGTGCATCAGTTGCGTTTTGTTCTTGGAATCTCGTAAAAACTTCTTCCACTGCCTGCCGGGGACACTTTTGATTTCTTCGTTCTATTCTCATGCGCAATGTTTGAATAGTTGAAGCTCGCCGCTCCCGTTCAAAGCATTTTATCGAACCGTCTCGGTAATTTTCCTCTTCGTCTCTTTAAAAATTTCCCGCACAAATTACGAAGGAAATGTAAACAAAGAAATTCCAAGCGGCGCGATAATTTATTTTTTATTTTATACTTTTTGAAATTAAGGAATTTTTTTGTTATTTCAACGGTTTAGTGACTTTTAGTTGTATGTAAACTTTTTGTTTGTTAAAATCTTCTTTTATTTTGAAAGCATAAAAAGATTTTTAGTTGTTTTATAATTTTACTACCCCCGTCTTTTTCATATCAATCTACGCAAGATAGAACGAATTCCGTAAATGTAAGCAAAAAAACTTTCCAGGGGGTGCTAATTTATAATATCGTAGGTGAAAAGATTAGGTATTTAGTAAATTAGGTAAAAAACTTTAGCTCGGTCAATTAAAAGAAGTTTTCATTAATCTTGTATATATGTTTTTTTTCATTTTCTTTAATATAAATTTCAATATCATTAAAACAAAACATACAAGTGTTTTGATAAACTTAACCCCCGTCTTTATAATTTATTTACGGAGAATTCGAAACAAGAAATCTGTGAGCTCCACAAAATGGCGGGTGTACAAGTGGGGCAGATGTGCGTTGCTGTATGGAATGTTTGAGTTGTAATTCCCTTGATAAATAATATTTTGGCCGCCGGTAATTTTTTTAGCACTATTCGACTATCAGGGATAGGTTTCAAGTGTTTTTAATTTGTTCGCAAACTTTGTTCAGATCATCATTTTTTGGTGACATTAGCTGTCTGTCTAATGGGAACGGTCATTCGTTTGAAGTGAATGGATGAGTACCAAATCCAAATATCACATGGAGAACACCACCCCTGCCCACAACATCATCTACCGGACCTACATCGCGGATCAGAAGATCACCGTTAGTTACGTTAGAGAACGGAAAACCATCAAATATAAGTTTTCACAATTGCACTGCTCATATCAATATATATTCGGAAGATGACGCTCATTTGAATTTTATTCAGAAGAAAGTACGAGAAGAGATGGGAGACAATTCATTGGTACTAGTTGGTGCTGGTGGCCTTGTGTTCTTCGATCAAGAAGGAACTAGAGGTAATGTCAGCATACAGTTTTTTTTTGGAATTGATTTCTTGTGTACCACAATCTGAAGTGGATCGCCAGAAAAAGGAAAGGCATCCCAGTTTCAATAAAAGGAAACGTAGCAAAGCTGATTCTGATGTAATTGACTCGATGGTAGAAACTACACTGGATAATTTAATCGAGGATGTTATAGAAGTGAAAGAAGAGATAGCACAGTATAGGAAACTTGCTTTTCGGCACAGATTCAGTTTATCATTCATTTCGGCGTTTGAGGAGGCTTTCAGTTGTTCAATATGCAAGCAGATACCCGTGCGACCTCCTCTGATCGCTTGTAGTGCATGTTCAACGTTAGTTGGGTGCGAAATTTGTACAAACGAATGGTATAAGGACGAATCGTTAGAGAAACAATGTCCAAAGTGCAGAATAGAAAGAGGACTGACGAAAACCTTCGTACTCAAAGGATTCGATGAGGTTGTAAATCAAATCAACGTGATGAATAAAGATCATGATGTAAATATTCGAGATGATCTGTTCAATGATCTTCTTCCGCCTACATTTGACACTTGATTTGACATATCTGTATATATTTCATGGACTCACACTTTTTATTAAGCATTTTTGTTAAGATAGTGTTTTTTGGCATAATAAGTAAAAAAAGTTTAAGTACATCACTATTATTTAATTTTTTGTTTACGACAGTTTTCATCTATCCAAAGTTCTGAAATACAGGAAACAACTACAAAAGTTTATTTTGATCAATTGATCATCTTTCAAAAAGCAGACCGGCAAATAGCGAATTTCAGTAACTTGTGTTTTGAACATGTGACTGCTATTTCGATTATATTATGTTATTTGAGTTATTTTTGTGACTTGATGAAATGCTCTCGTCAGTTGATTTCAGACAAAATAAATTCAGATGTTCTTATATCCCCAAAATTGTGACACCATCTGATCATGAAGAATGCTAATAAGCGTATTAGTCAGGTAGCTACTTGCAAAAAAAATTGAAAATGAGAGGGACAATGTAAAAATACTTTGAACTGTTAGATATTATCCCTTAGAACTAGAAAATCATTACCGGAATATCTGAAATTATTTACTGAGCGTGTCCAGTACGATTTTTATTTTGATGACGTCACACACAATAAAACCAAATTTTTTTCCGAAATTTTTCAAGTATTATTATATCATTCGATAGGTTTTTTTATGCTGAATTAAAAGCCCAATTATGTCATGGTGTGATTTTGAATCTAAAAAAGTTATTAGGGACTTGCAACTACATGGTGCGATTTCCTTTTCGCACCCCTCACTCTCTTTCTCTAGGATGTTTTAGGTTCAGGCTTAGGATTATTTTTTGTCTCCGTGATGAAGAGCCAACTAGTAAAAAAATATGGCAGATACATTTAGTGGGGTGCGAAAAGGAAATAGCGCCCAACTGCATTATGTACATTATTCACTAAGATTTCCTTCATTGTCACTATCGCCATCATCATTATCTTCATCAGAAGTATCATAATCAAATTTCAAGTTTTCGCATCATTCGCCACAACCACACAAATCAATGCATTCGAGGCAGTGCGGTCGATACTCGCATACTTGGGTGCGGCATTTTGATTTCGAGCAATACACCTTTCCTGAATTTCTGTTTAAATGCCGAGTTAATGCTTAGTTATCAAATTTCACATCGTTTCTATGTTTTCATTGTTTTTCTAATTGCATAATGTTTTCAGTAAGTAATAGTTACTCGTTCTTTCAGTTCCCCAGTGGAATAACTAGAAGTAATTAAGAGTTTGAAAAAGAGGCGAAACTAAGAGGCTAGGCTATAACACGGTGTTTAAACAGAAACTCGGGAAAGGTCTATTACAGGAAATCAACTCGATGACGTCGACTGGTGCTGCAGGAAGCAACTTCCAGTCAATGGTTAAGACACCACCCTCCATCTTCCATCCATGACCAATGGGACTTGGTATCTCGGGGTTGTTTTCGAGAGATCTCTTTATGACTGCTGTCACATATGACACTCGTTTGCAATAACACAGTAAAGCGTCTCTTGTTGGTGGTAGTTTCTGTGGTTCGGGAGCCTTGTGACTCGAACAAAACTTTTTTCAACGGGCTTCGTTGGTGTCATTACATTTAACTGCGTACATATCGCAGACAAACGCCTCTATATTTTGGAGCAATGTGGCATCGATGCCAAAAGAGTTCCCAAATGACGCAAAAGTAGCTTTAAATTCTTCAGAAGCTTGCAACAACTTAAATGCTGTAGTTTTCCAACTCCATAGAACGCGCTGGTATAATCGTTACCAGTGAATGCGTGGAGTGATCAGTGGCGGATCTAGAGGTATGTCGGAATTTGTGTAGGAGAGCATTAACATAATTTGTGAATTCAATTTATATTACCAATGGGATTATTTGAACGTTTTTCTTTTATGGTTAGATTGCTAACACTCTCCTACACAAATTTCGACATACCTCTAGATCCGCCACTGGTGATGGTATCGCATGACAGCATTCAGGGCATTGAAAAGCAGATACACTTTTTATCAATCTTAGCAAAACCGTCCAAAAAATATCACACCTGTGAAAAAAAGTGTCGTTTGGCACAAAGGAAAGACCTTTCGTCTCTTCTCCTGCCGACAGTTTCTTTTGTATTCCTGCGTAAGCAAGGAATACTTTGAAACCGTTCGTGTTTTTTTGTATTCCTGCGTAAGCAAGGAATACTTTGAAACCGTTCGTGTTTTTTGGATTTCTGCGTAAGCAAGAAATACTTTACGATCGTCTTTGTTTTTTTTTTTTTCATCTTACTGTCCAAACCTAGTCATATTTGTTTCTCCAATTTCATTGGTTCATAAAAAAGCCGTCTCAATCGTGATTGGTGCATAATGCCCGATTTCTACGAAAGGGTGCTAATATAGCCACCTTAACTTCAATAGCGATAGTTTATTGGCTGATTTTCGCCATGCCATGTGATCGTCCACAAAACGTTTTAAAAATGGCAGCGAAAGAACGTGTGTAGTTTGCTAAAAGTTTCTTTGATGGAAATATGGCTTTAAAAGAAGTTAATACAGCTTATAATTTTATATAAAGAATTGCATTACTGTTGGGAACTTATCATGTTCACAAAATTAAATTACAGTGTGGTTATTCTGTTTTTTGAAAGAAGTTTTCTTGAAGTTTAAAATATGAAAACAGTGCCAATACATGGTGTGTGGAAGAAAAGGTATTTCTTGTTTTATGTTTGCTCCAAGCCTTTTTAAATATGAAAGACCTTCGTGTATTTTGTATGTGTATGCATGTTTGAAGTCAATTTTTAGAAGCTTTTGGATTTTTAAAGCTCAGCTTAGCTTCCTTTCAGCTCCTCCCCAACATCACCAACATATGCACTTTATACAGCTATTTATACTATATTTAGTAGCAATTTTTGGATTTATTCTGGCTATATCAGCTTATCTCTTTTCTCCCTACGTATGTTGTATTTTTTTTAACTTTTAGATTAGATATGAGCTTTAATTTCTAAGTAATTATTATTGTGATATTTATATTTTTCATTCTGAGGAGATCAATATAGAAACTTTATATATTAGTTTGTGCTGCCCAAACGATATGTTGGTTACCGCCAGTATACACAATCTTTTTATAGGATTCGTTATATTTAATGTGGTTAAATTAAAGTTTCGTATTGTGTCGATGCACTTTTTTGGAGTACGTGGGTGGCAAATATCCAGTAACAATCATTCAGCTTATTCGTACAAAAAAACAGATCTTCATAAATGATCTCCGCGATAGCATAAAGAAAAGCCCCTTTTTTATGTTATGGTAGGCTGACTTTCTTGACGAACATTGTCAGTCGCATTAATATTTTTGTTTATTTAATGCTGATGCTTCTCGAGCTGAATGATGTGACTGTCTTAGTTTTGCAGGACTAGTGTGCTAGTGTTGCATTTTTGTGGCATTTTCAGCAGCAAAGCTTGCAGAAATCCTTATGCCTGCAAGGGCATCTTGTTTTTTTTTTCATCTTACTGTCCAAACCTAGTCATATTTGTTTCTCCAATTTGATTGGTTCATACAAAAGCCGTCTTAATTGTCATTGGTGCATAATGCCCGATTTCTACGAAAGGGTGCTAATTTAGCCACCTCCACTTAAATAGCGATAGTTTATTGGCTGATTTTCGCCATGCCATGTGATCGTCCACAAAACGTTTTAAAAATGGCAGCGAAAGAATGTGTGTAGTTTGCTAAAAGTTTCTTTGATGGAAATATGGCTTTAAAAGAAGTTAATACAGCTTATAATTTTATATAAAGAATTGCATTACTGTTGGGAACTTATCATGTTCACAAAATTAAATTACAGTGTGGTTATTCTGTTTTTTGAAAGAAGTTTTCTTGAAGTTTAAAATATGAAAACAGTGCCAATGCATGGTGTGTGGAAGAAAAGGTATTTCTTGTTTTATTTTTGCTCCAAGCCTTTTTAAATATGAAAGACCTTCGTGTATTTTGTATGTGTATGCATGTTTGAAGTCAATTTTTAGAAGCTTTTGGATTTTTAAAGCTCAGCTTAGCTTCCTTTCAGCTCCTCCCCAACATCACCAACATATGCACTTTATACAGCTATTTATACTATATTTAGTAGCAATTTTTGGATGTATTCTGGCTATATCAGCTTATCTCTTTTCTCCCTACGTATGTTGTATTTTTTTAACTTTTAGATTAGATATGAGCTTTAATTTCTAAGTAATTATTATTGTGATATTTATATTTTTCATTCTGAGGAGATCAATATAGAAACTTTATATATTAGTTTGTGCTGCCCAAACGATATGTTGGTTACTGCCAGTATACACAATCTTTTTATAGGATTCGTTATATTTAATGTGGTTAAATTAAAGTTTCGTATTGTGTCGATGCACTTTTTTGGAGTACGTGGGTGGCAAATATCCAGTAACAATCATTCAGCTTATTCGTACAAAAAAACAGGTCTTCATAAATGATCTCCGCGATAGCATAAAGAAAAGCCCCTTTTTTATGTTATGGTAGGCTGACTTTCTTGACGAACATTGTCAGTCGCATCAATATTTTTGTTTATTTAATGCTGATGCTTCTCGAGCTGAATGATGTGACTGTCTTAGTTTTGCAGGACTAGTGTGCTAGTGTTGCATTTTTGTGGCATTTTCAGCAGCAAAGCTTGCAGAAATCCTTCTGCCCGGTAGGGCATCTTGTTTTTTTTTGTTTTTTTTTCACTGTCCAAACCTAGATCAATTTTTGTCGATGGGAAATAGCCACTCAAATCATTAATGTTCCCAACTTACATTCTTTTTATGATTTAACAGTCTAAACTCACACTATATTCATTGTATACAAGTACTTTGCTTGAAAAGACTCTAAAAGTGTAAAATATAAGCTCTAGTGAAAGGAATAATTAACATATGGCTAAATCGCAGATGCCAAGGTAAAAATGTTGTTTCATGTGAGTCTTATGCAACGTTCTTGCGTTTTCCGTAGTTGTTTTAAAAATGGAAGCGAAGAAGCATGCGTAGATCTGTGAAAGTTTCTTTGTTGAATATATGGATATAGAAGAGGTTGTAGTACGGCTGTAAAACTTAAAATAATCAAGAACATTTATGATCCAAACTGATAATCTACGTGAAACTAATATTCTTAGTAGTCATTCTTGATAAATAAGCAGTTCTTGATGCTTCAAAACAGATATGAACGACTACCAATAGGGTATGTTTATATCGATTTAATGCGTAAGGTTTCTATTAGTCTTTCTAAATATAATGCAATTTTTTAATTCATGTTCCTAGATAAGCTACCCTGTTTTTATAAAGCTCTGGAATCATGAAGCACAGCTCATCTTCCTCATCAACTTCTACCTATTTTATTTATCATTTGATGACCACTTTTTTAATTGACTAGTCGAATTTAAAATATTGTATGATTCTAAAATTTGTATACTATCAAGCTGACGATAAAAATGGAAACACAGATATTTTTATTATTTCGCAAGGCCAAGTAAAAGTTTTTATTATGAAGTTCAGGTACAAACAACATAAAGATTTTCATACTGTATAGTTTTAAAAGGAGTATTTTGAAACGTCCACGGAAGAGTGTTCTCTAATGGATTTTTAAACTGACGGTGTTCCTTTTTAAGCTTGATCTCCGGCAAAATTTTTCAAAGTCTCTTAACTTTTATGATGCTCTCGGGAATGTAATTAAATGAATTCGAAGTTTAAGCACAGACTTTTCTTGACGCGAAAAACTTTTTATTACTTAACAAGAGCCAGATGGCGCAAAACGGTAGCAGCAATTTTACTTAAAGTTATGAAAAGTTACTACAAAGTTCTTTGAGGCTTGTGTTTTTTTATATTTCACTGGTGGAAAACAGGCATAAACGATAAATTTGTTAAAATTATTAGTTAGTGTAAAAAGGGTCTAATCATAAACCAACAGAAATTAATTTATTAAAGACAAAAGAATTATACATGCGTGATATGAGCTGTATATGATTTTTTTATAAGAAAATTTTTTGTAAGACTATGTGTAGAAAAAAAACACGCGTTTCGAAAAAAAAAAATTTGTTTTTAATTATAATTTCATGAAACCAAAAATGAATTCAAACAAATAACTGCCTTTTCGAACTAGATCTTTGAAAGCCTTAATACAGAAACATATAGTGTATAGTTAGCTAACAACTGAGGTAATATGAAATTTTGAACTGATAAGCTTTACCGTCAAGAAAAGCAAAATATCAAGTATTTTCAGTTAGCGTAATGAACTAAAAGTCCCATTTTTATGTAGGGCTATTTGATAAGAATTCATTCTTTCATGGATTGAGCTACAAAATATCAGATTATGTACTTTTGAAACAAAACGCAATCTACTTTCAAATGTTTGTTACAGAAAAGCTTCCAAAATTCGAAGGCTGCGTTCCTTCATTAAAACTTACATTGTGTTATTAGTAGAGTCTCGCAGACTCTAAATCACAGACTAATTGCCATTTAGGCCGGAGTAGTAGGAGTAGGAGTCCGCGGGTGTTTTAATACGGTATTCGCTATCGCTACTACCGTAATTACTTCTTGAAGATTCTTTAGGGAATACAACTTTGAATTAAAATCTTTTTCAAAAAATCTCTAAATTGAAGCAAGACTGAAGTTTTATATGAGACAGCAAAGTTTAATTGTTATCGTTGTTAAAAGGTAAAATGTAAAATACCGCAACATCATTCTGCATTATGCATATCTTTTTAAAGCGTGAACTAATATCAGTTCTTTCTGAAATCTTTCTAGAAAGTCTTACAGTCATCTGCAGGAATACTTCTGCCCGGTAGGGCATCTTGTTGTATTCCTGCGTAAGCAAGGAATACTTTGAAACCGTTCGTGTTTTTTTTTTTTTTTTTTTTTTTTTCTTTCTTTTTCACTGTCCAAACCTAGACCAATTTTTGTCGATGGGAAATAGCCACTCAAATCATTAATGTTCCCAACTTACATTCTTTTTATGATTTAACAGTCTAAACTCACACTATATTCATTGTATACAAGTACTTTGCTTGAAAAGACTCTAAAAGTGTAAAATATAAGCTCTAGTGAAAGGAATAATTAACATATGGCTAAATCGCAGATGCCAAGGTAGAAATGTTGTTTCATGTGAGTCTTATGCAACGTTCTTACGTTTTCCGTAGTTGTTTTAAAATGGAAGCGAAGAAGCACGCGTAGATCTGAGAAAATTTCTTGGTTGAATATATGATATAGAAGAGGTTATACGGCTGTCAAACTTAAAAGAATCAAGAACATTTATGATCCAAACTGATAATCTACGTGAAACTAATACTCTTAGTAGTTATTCGTGATAAATAAGCAGTTTTTGATGCTTCAAATCAGATATGAACGACTACAAAAACGGTATGCTTACTTCGATTTAAAAAAATGCGTAAGGTTTCTACTAGTCTTTTTCTAAATATAATACAATTTTCTATTTCATGTTCCTAGGTAAGCTATCCTGTTTTTATAAAGCTCTGGAATTTTGAAGCACAGCTCATCTTCCTAATCAGCTTATACCCATTTTATTAATCAATAGATGACCACTTTTTTTATTGACTAGTCGAACTTAAAATATTGTATGATTCTAAAATTTGTATACTATCAAGCTGACGATAAAAAGGAAACACAGATATTTTTATTATTTCGCAAGGCCAAGTAAAAGTTTTTATTATGAAGTTCAGGTACAAACAACATAAAGATTTTCATACTGTATAGTTTTAAAAGGAGTATTTTGAAACGTCCACGGAAGAGTGTTCTCTAATGGATTTTTAAATTGACGGTGTTCCTTTTTAAGCTTGATCTCCGGCAAAATTTTTCAAAGTCTCTTAACTTTTATGATGCTCTCGGGAATGTAATTAAATGAATTCGAAGTTATTACTTTTTAAGCACAGACTTTTCTTTTTATTACTTAATTACTTCTTGAAGATTCTTTAGGGAATACAACTTTGAATTAAAATCTTTTTTAAAAAATCTCTAAATTGAAGCAAGACTAAAGTTTTATGTGAGACAACAAAGTTTAATTGTTATCGTTGTTAAAAGGTAAAATGTAAAATACCGCAACATCATTCTGCATTATGCATATCTTTTTAAAGCGTGAACTAATATCAGTTCTTTCTGAAATCTTTCTAGAAAGTCTTACAGTCATCTGCAGGAATACTTCTGCCCGTTAGGGCATCTTGTTTTTTTTTGTATTCCTGCGTAAGCAAGGAATACTTTGAAACCGTTCGTGTTTTTTTTGTTTTTTGTTTTTTTTTCTTTTTTTTTCACTGTCCAAACCTAGACCAATTTTTGTCGATGGGAAATAGCCACTCAAATAATTAATGTTCCCAACTTACATTCTTTTTATGATTTAACAGTCTAAACTCACACTATATTCATTGTATACAAGTACTTTGCTTGAAAAGACTCTAAAAGTGTAAAATATAAGTTCTAGTGAAAGGAATAATTAACATATGGCTAAATCGCAGATGCCAAGGTAAAAATGTTGTTTCATGTGAGTCTTATGCAACGTTCTCACGTTTTCCGTAGTTGTTTTAAAAATGGAAGCGAAGAAGCACGCGTAGATCTGAGAAAATTTCTTGGTTGAATATATGAATATAGAAGAGGTTATACGGCTGTGAAACGTAAAAGAATCAAGAACATTTATGATCTAAACTGATAATCTACGTGAAACTAATACTCTTAGTAGTTATTCGTGATAAATAAGCAGTTTTCGATGCTTCAAATCAGAAATGAACGACTACAAAGACGGTATGCTTACATCGATTTAAAAAAATGCGTAAGGTTTCTATTAGTCTTTTTCTAAATATAATAAAATTTTCTATTTCATGTTCCTAGGTAAGCTATCCTGTTTTTATAAAGCTCTGGAATTTTGAAGCACAGCTCATCTTCCTAATCAGCTTATACCCATTTTATTAATCAATAGATGACCACTTTTTTAATTGACTAGTCGAATTTAAAATATTGTATGATTCTAAAATTTGTATACTATCAAGCTGACGATAAAAAGGAAACACAGATATTTTTATTATTTCGCATGGCCAAGTAAAAGTTTTTATTATGAAGTTCAGGTACAAACAACATAAAGATTTTCATACTGTATAGTTTTAAAAGGAGTATTTTGAAACGTCCACGGAAGAGTGTTCTCAAATGGATTTTTAAACTGACGGTGTTCCTTTTGAAGCTTGATCTCCGGCAAAATTTTTCAAAGTCTCTTATTTTTTATGATGCTCTCGGGAATGTAATTAAAATGAATTCGAAGTTATAGATGAGTTTCTAAGTGACGTGATGTTTATAAACATTAGTGTTTTTTGCTCGATAATTGCTGTGAGTTTCAACATAAATGCTTAATAGATCAAGTCAGTTTCCTACCAATATGCGCACGCATCTTGGTTGGCAATTAGATGCTCTCTGCACACTGTCGGTTAAACCGGTTCTCAGGAGGCGTTTTTAAGACAAAAAAAATTATTAAAAATAATACTCATTAGCACTCGAAATCTATTTTTGTGAAGTTTATTAAATTTTTAGTTTAAACAGATCTTTAACTGGTAATTAACATCAGAAACTCATCTATTACTATTTACGCCACAGATTTTCCCTTCAAAATTTAATGTGACAAAGTTTTCATTACTTAATTACTTTTTGAAGATGCTTTAGGGAATATAACTATGAATAAAAAACTTTTTGAAAAAATCTCTAAAGGATGCAAAACAGTGCAGTTTATATGAAATAACAAATATTACTTCTTTCACAGCTACAAGATCAACTGTAAAACACAAAGAACATCATACCACATTATGCATATTGTTTTAAACCGTGAGCAAACATTCACCTTTTAAAGCACAGATTATTCTTAACGCGATAATCTTTTAATTAGTTAATTGCTTCTTGAAGATGCTTTAGGGAGTGCAACTTCGAATGAAAATCTTTTTAAAAAAATCTCTAAATTAATGCAAGACTGAAGTTTTATATGAAACAACAAATTTTAATAGTTATCGTAGCTAAAAGGTAAAATGTAAAATACTGCAAACATCATTCTGCATTATGGATATGGTTTTAAAGCGTGAACTAACACTCATTTCTTTCTGGAAAGTCTCCAGAAAGTCTTACAGTCATCCGCAGGAATACTTCTGCCCGGTAGGGCATCTTGTTTTTGTTTTTTGTTTTTTTTTTTTTTTTTTCACTGTCCAAACCTAGACCAATTTTTGTCGATGGGAAATAGCCACTCAAATCATTAATGTTCCCAACTTACATTCTTTTTATGATTTAACAGTCTAAACTCACACTATATTCATTGTATACAAGTACTTTGCTTGAAAAGACTCTAAAAGTGTAAAATATAAGCTCTAGTGAAAGGAATAATTAACATATGGCTAAATCGCAGATGCCAAGGTAGAAACGTTGTTTCATGTGAGTCTTATGCAACGTTCTTACGTTTTCCGTAGTTGTTTTAAAAATGGAAGCGAAGAAGCACGCGTAGATCTGTGAAAGTTTCTTTGTTGAATATATGGATATAGAAGAGGTTGTAGTACGGCTGTCAAACTTAAAAGAATCAAGAACATTTATGATCCAAACTGATAATCTACATAAAACTAATATTCTTAGTAGTCATTCTTGATAAATCAGCAGTTCTTGATGCTTCAAAACAGATATGAACGACTACCAATAGGGTATGTTTATATCGATTTAATGCGTAAGGTTTCTATTAGTCTTTCTAAATATAATACAATTTTTTAATTCATGTTCCTAGATAAGCTATCCTGTTTTTATAAAGCTCTGGAATCTTGAAGCACAGCTCATCTTCCTCATCAGCTTATACCCATTTTATTAATCAATAGATGACCACTTTTTTAATTGACTAGTCGAATTTAAAATATTGTATGATTCTAAAATTTGTATACTATCAAGCTGACGATAAAAATGGAAACACAGATATTTTTATTATTTCGCAAGGCCAAGTAAAAGTTTTTATTATGAAGTTCAGGTACAAACAACATAAAGATTTTCATACTGTATAGTTTTAAAAGGAGTATTTTGAAACGTCCACGGAAGAGTGTTCTCAAATGGATTTTTAAACTGACGGTGTTCCTTTTTAAGCTTGATCTCCGGCAAAATTTTTCAAAGTCTCTTAACTTTTATGATGCTCTCGGGAATGTAATTAAATGAATTCGAAGTTATTACTATTTACGCCACAGATTTTCCCTTCAAAACTTAATGTGACAAAGTTTTCATTACTTAATTACTTTTTGAAGATGCTTTAGGGAATATAACTATGAATAAAAAACTTTTTGAAAAAATCTCTAAATGATGCAAAACGGTGCAGTTTATATGAAATAACAAATATTACTTCTTTCACATTCACCTTTTAAAGCACAGATTATTCTTAACGCGATAATCTTTTAATTAGTTAATTGCTTCTTGAAGATGCTTTAGGGAGTGCAACTTCGAATGGAAATCTTTTTTAAAAAATCTCTAAATTGATGCAAGACTGATGTTTTATATGAAACAACAAAGTTTAATAGTTATCGTAGCTAAAAGGTAAAATGTAAAATACTGCAAACATCATTCCGCATTATGCATATGGTTTTAAAGCGTGAACTAACACTCATTTCTTTCTGAAAAGGCTCCAGAAAGTCTTACAGTCATCCGCAGGAATACTTCTGCCCGGTAGGGCATCTTGTTTTTGTTTTGTTTTTTTCACTGTCCAAACCTAGACCAATTTTTGTCGATGGGAAATAGCCACTCAAATCATTAATATTCCCAACTTACATTCTTTTTATGATTTAACAGTCTTTTCCGATTTGTCTAGAAGAGAAGGAAGGAAAGATGGCGGAGAAATTTTAGTTTGTTGTAGTTGGAATAGCGTGATTTTTCTTTTTGTGATAACTTGTTTAATAAATAATTTTAGGTGCTCCGATAAAAAAATAATACTGATTATTTTAAGAACATATTTCACTATCTTTTGGATTGTCCCCTTCTTTGCATGGTTTCTCACTTTTTTATGCAAGTAGCTGCCTGACTATATGTATATTAAAGTTTTAAAAAAAGTTTGATCAGATTGTGATGACTGGGACTTTGGAACGTAAGTGCAGAATGCCCGAAAAGATAACGGCTTATCTATAAATTAATTTTAGCAGCACCAGCTAGTTATGTTGCGATTGTTAAATACGTTTACCCTTAATCAGCATTCTACCGTAAACAATTTCCGCAAGTGTGAATGGAACTTTAAATTTACAAAAAAAATTTGATTGACTGTAACTACAAAATAATATTTGACAATTATGCAACAATTACTTTTGAGTCACTGGAGTTGAATTCTAGTGTTCCTTCTTTCACATTTCAGCCAAATGCGAGTTTCCTGGAAGAAAAAATCTTTTAAATGAAAAGCAAAAATTTTCTTTATGGTGGCTGATTGGAGCACCAAATTGTCTTCAAATTGTGATCAGTTTTTTGGGGTAAAATATTGCGCACCTTGTGAGACGTTTTTAATTATTTTCCGTGTCTTTAATCTTTCCCTATACAGTTTGGTTTAACAAAGGTGCATCATACAATTATTAAATGCTTATTTCAGTTTTACAGTCTTTGACATAAATCAATTGTTATATTTTGGAAAAAGCAGATAGCATTTTCCAAAACTGTTGGATTTTTCTGTAAAATAGCTATAAAAATGTTTCTGTCGCTTTCAAACATCACATAGTATCTTTGTTTTCGCATTGCCTGCAAATGATCATGGCCCTCCAAAGGATCTTTTCCGTATGTTTCGGGTCTTTTCAGTTTACCACCATGCCCCTCAAAATTATTGACAGCTTCTTCAGTTGTGGGTATGTTTGCTATGGGAACCTTACCAATTTCACTTTTTTGGATAGCTAGTCTTTTTGGAATCCCTTTCTCTAAAACAATAACACCATTAAGTAACGTGAAAAACCAATGTGTTTTCACTGTGAGAAAAACACGAAACACCCAAGAAAAAACAATTGAGAGACAATTAGAAAAACATTTGAAATAAAAACATTTCAGATGATAATTTATTTCTTACTCGGAATTCGATGATTGTTCCATGCATTCACAAAATCAGCCAGTCCACATCCGCTAACATTGCAAGAAACCCATGAAACACAAAACTTTGTGATATCATTTGTCATATCTATCTTATCTGAAGCGACTAAGCTGCTCAAAATTTCTTTGATAGGATAATTCACTCGCGAGTTCACCTCCACCCAGATTCTCTCAATAATATTGTTCTAAAAGATTTGAAATGTTGAACAATATTTTATAAAAAAAAATTGCTATTTATAATGAACGTACTATTTCAGGACATACTTCAGTGGATTTTGTTTCACAATAAGGCTTTCTAGATAGATTTGTTTGGTGATTTTGCAAATATTCTTGAATATGACATATAAGCTTGAATTCCTTTCCAACATCAACCCTGACTTGATCCCAATTTCCATACTGCTGCAAGAGTGGGCTGAATATAATGAAATTGGAATAAAAAACTAAATGACATCATTGAATATTGATCTTGGAAATAGACAAAGACGTAAATCAAATTTAACTGACTTGAATATGTCATTATAAATTATAACGTTGTTCTTCTTAGTCATTGTTGTGTAGCCAACTATCATCCCTGAATAACCGTGGCGGGCACAAACATGAATAACTCCAAACATCCCCAGCTTTTCGTTCTGGTCATAATGGATCTTATGACCAAAATAATCAGCTTTGTAAACCTTTGGATTCAATGACCTGCCTGCTGTTTGCTGTCTTCGTTGTTGGCCTTGCGGATTTATTTGATGTAAAACTTTTGCCACTTTAGTTTCACCAATACGTATACCTCTACTTCGCAAAACGCCATGTAACATTTTACGGCCATAGTTCTCTCCAGTCTAGAATGAAAAGGCATTAAAAACACTTTGTAGACGCTGTATCAGATTCAATGTTTACACTTATTTCCTACTAAATTGATTGCTACTACAGATCAAATTAGCTCGATAAAAATGTTGTTCCTACCTCAGAGGCGCACTTGAAGATTTCTTTTCTAACTTCTGCAGCAGTTAATTTGCAATTTCTTCCAATGTTGTTATTTCCACAGAAACGTCTTACACTCATGACTGACAATCCTTTAACATTAGGATGTTCTTGTTTAAGCTTCTTGCTTATCTGATCATAAGTCATTCCTCTCTCAAGGAACAATTCTACTTTCTTGACTGAAGTCACCTTTGACATTGCCATCTTATCAGATTCTTGTCAACAAATTAAATTTTTTGAAGAACGGTTTTTGCTTGGATATGCTCATAACAACCTCTTCACCAGTCTTTCCGTAACTGTAGAATTCAAAGAGCATGTTAACGCACCCAAACACATTCTTTTGCGCTATTTAAAGCAAAACAGCCGTGCATTGTTTCTTCTAGCAGCCACATTGTCCCTTTGTTTTCCTGTCTTATTATTAGTTCTTCTACGTAGAAATTCGTAGTTTAGTTCTTCTGCGTAGAAAGTTTAATCTTCCAAACAAAAATTTAAAATACAACCAAATTTTAATTTTCAATTTTTAATTTGAAAATTAAAAGTGCAACCAATTTTCAATTTTTAATTTTCAATTTGAAATTGAAAATTGAATTGAATTAAAAATTGGGTCAAAATTCAATTTTTGCAACGAAAATGAGCCAAATAATTAAATGAACGGAATATACACGGACGCATTTCGTCCGTGTATCAAAACGTCCATTTTATATTTTTGTAAAATCAATTTTCCATGCTCTAAAAACTTTGAATTTAAAGGCAAAAATCAATTTTCAAATTCAAATCAAAATTGAAAATTGATTTGAAAATTGATTTCATTGACAATAATCGATTTCCGGAAATTGATTGCAAGCAGAAAATTAATTTGAACATTGAAAATCTGCAAAATAAAAGATTAGGTAATGATAATAATGAAATGAATTCAAACACCCATGCAAAAACTGGCCCTAGAAAAGACTGGGTGCTAGGCACTAATTCGGGACGGGGGTGTTTATCTAAAGAATAACTCTAAGACGTGTTTGCTCGAGTCATTTGAATAGGCTCTCCACCGCGGAGAATGGAACGTTATTTTTGTCTGGAAAAAAATGTAGCTTTTGCGTTCTATCGTGTTGCAACAAACCAGACAGTTAAAAAGTGCTGCGATGCAAACAAAAGTGCCAAGCATTATTTGATTTTTGAAAATTGAATCTTTAAGAAAAATTAAAATTTAATTATCTGAAAATTGTAACTTCAATGAAAAGTTTTAATTTCGATTTTTGAAAACTTACAATTATATGATTACTTAAATTTCCCTGACTTGATATTATAACAGTGTAATAAAAAGGCCAAATCATTTCAGATAATTGAAAACCCAAAACTTGTCACATATGATTTAAATTTTTGTTTGCGTTAACCAAATAAATTGAAAATACGAAGAGAATGAATGAACGAATGAATGGAAAATGTACAGAAGAAAATATCGTCTGCAATGTACAGGCAAATCACAGGTGGTCGTATATGTAAAAGAAAAATGTGGGCTATCCACAAAAAGATGCCACCTGATTTATAAGCAATCCGTAAAAAAGTAACAAGAACACTTGGAGGTACATTTCATATTAAAATGGAGCGAACCTTCGAACCAATATTCACATTTCGTGCGTCAATAAATGGAGACAACAAATCAGTTACTCTGAGGAAAGCGCAAGAAACGGTAGACAGGCTGTCAACTGTTTTTAGGGTAAGATTATCCAAAATTGTCATTCTATTTTTAACATTATTAAAATATATTATTTGTTGATACTTTTTGATTTAGTTATTATACTTTATTTTCAGTTTGTCCCATCATCTGTTTTTATAACAGAAGACTTTGAAAATGGTCAAACGGAATTTCCAAGCGATGGCATATTTGACATTTTAGACGATTCGTTGAGCGGATCTACTTTTGTGGTAAATGGGGACTTAATGCCACCCACACAATCCATTACACATCAGCAAGACTCATCATTCTTGGCAAGATTTAGAAGGCCTTCGACATCAACATTTACAAGGCAGGTGTTATAAAATAATCATCATGAAACGTAACTGTTCAGAAATGTTGTTTATTATAAACTGTGAATACGAACTTCGTCAAGTACGACACATTATTGTTTCGAAATAGTTTCTTGGAAAATATGTGCTTTGCGATTTTTAAGTAATACATGTAGATTGTGCTCAAAAATCGCAGTGGAATGTAGATGGCAATTACTTTCTTTTACAGTTTATCTTCTCAACGTAAGCGGCCAGCGGAAGACTTTTACCCTCTTAAAATAACAATGGCCCAATACGTGAGTGGCAAATTAGGTATGCCGTTTAATCGTTTTTTAAAAAATCTTCCGACAAAACGTTTTCAGTTCAGGACTTTCGTGCTCAAACTAAAGTAGCTTCATACGATAATTCGAGGCACCCCAGTATTTTGAAAAGAACGTAAGCCTTAGAAAGAATTATGTTTCTTCTTAAGTATTTATCCTTTTGTCTTTTAAGTAAATTTATCAGAGAGATGTTTTTCAATATCAGTGAAGGAACAGCAAACGTCACTGATATAACAGACAAAGTAAAGCATGGTTTCAACAATCAAAACCTTATGTTGATCAATGCAAACGGGTTAAAGAAGGAGGACTCGGAAGTCACTCGAGGTACATATAGCTACTTTTTTAAAATTTAAAACAAGATACTAATTTCAACTTATTTTTCTCTAAAACACCCAACAATGGATTTTAAAGGGGTTGTCCTTTAAATTTAAATTTTTATTTAAGATATAGCTTTTTGGAAGAAAAGCGCAAGAAAAGTGTTTGCCGTTGACAAAGCTGACTTTGAGGAGACAAGAGCCGGAACAGACAATACCAAATTTGGTAACTGAAAACTTCTTCATGTAAATAATCACTAACTAAAACATAATATGATGATGTAACCCCGCGTATTAACTTTACAGAGGTTACAGTTACTCAAGCTTGAAGGTGGTCTATTTTAACATAAACTGTCTGACAATAAATAAAAAACCCATGACCGAGTGAGACGGAATAATATAATAGGAAAGATGTTTCATATTGTTTAAGTTCAATAGGTTTACAATGGTTGCAGATGTAATGCGATAGGATTAAAGTTTATTTTACTTCCTAGATAACATTATTGGGAAGATAGATGAGATTCTCAAGAATACAGTTAATCTTCGCGCTACTGGAGATCCAAGCGGATTAAAAAACGCAATTCGAACCACTTTGCTTATAAACCCCTTGAAAGAAGCATTGAAATGCATCATATGCCACCAAACAATAGTTACTCCGCCTCTGAACTATGCTTTGTGTTGCAGACAACTGATTGGTTGCACAAACTGAAAATTATAGAACCATTGCTGTGAATACGTTTGACACTGTGATAACTACGTTGGCTGAGGTAGCAGAAATAACAGAATGATGTAATGCAGGTGGTTAAGACTCTTCATTTTTTTAAGATTTGTTCATAGAAAAATAAAACCACACTGTTTTCAAAATCTTTCAGTTGATTGTCTTGTTGTTATAATTGAAATACATTGCAACATGTTGTAAACTGATTTGTCATCGTATATCAATCCCGTTTAATTTTCAAAACAAAACAAAAATAAAATAAAAACTCTAGACAGTTCTTTGAAATAGTTGTGATGTCATGTCGAGATACCATAAAATAGCTTCTTGAAACATTCGGGACCTTTCGTTTGCGCATTCTCTAAATATCTGATTCAAAGGAAAGCGTTGTTCAAACTATGTGTCTCTTAATGCCTTTAATTCTCCGTATTCCACCAAGGGATCAATCCCGAACGAATTATCAACAATTAGCCTGCCATTGTAAATTTCTTCGTAAATTTCTTTTGCGGAAAGAGCATGTGGTAACTCATCTGCTATGATAGGGTTCAAGATGATAGTATCTTTCTTTAATTGAGAAGGACGTCCACACCCTGGAACGTAAGAATTGAAAAAAGGTAAGTATCACAAATAAGAACATTTTAAATACAGCCATTATAGCTTGCAATTATGCTTGATGTCACCTTGAATGTAGTGTTCATTCCACGAATCAACGCATACATTGACACCATATTCTGCAACAGCAAATGGTAACAGCCGAAACACAGTATTTATGCGCCTCATTTTCCATATCAATACGGTTGTTATTGTCGAGCAAAACAAGCGCAGCCTTTAATGGATAGTTTACCCTTGAGTTCACTTCCACCCAAAATTTTTCGATTGGCAAATTCTATGAATAAGTAAACACATTAGCTAATCATAAATTAAAAAGTCAAATAAATAATCGATTAGGTAATAACATTGTGGCAGCAAGTTTAATTTCCAAGATCCTAGGATCATCATCATATATTGTAAAAAATATTATAATTCATTGTTGAAGTTTTTCTTGGAAATGCCCCAAACATTAGCTGTTTTTCTGCCACTTTTAATGATATGTAAGAATGAAAGTTACTTTGAAGAGGTGATTCGTTTACCTTCTTGGATTCCGTTTGTCGATAACATTGTATATCATGCGTAGATCGTAAATCCTTGAATATTTCTTGCATCCCCAAAGTGAGGTAAAATTCAGTTCCACAATCCACGCGAATTTGATGAAATATTCCATATTCCACACAAATCTTTCTGCAAAAGAACAGGATATTGCGAAGCAATGTCTTTTGCATAGCAATAAGTATGGCAAAAAAAAAAATGAAATAACAACTACCTATATACATCATCGTAGATCACCAGGTTATTTTTGATTGGCATAACTGTATGTGCAACAATGAATCGTGTATGTCCGTCGATTGCAACTACATGTGTGACTCCATACATTGCAAGTTTTTCGTTTTGATCGATGTGCAGTTTGTGGCCGAAGTAATCAGCACGATACGGTTTTGGATTAAGAAGACGGGCAGTATGTTTCGACGCCTGTTATGATTTCGAGGATTGGCTTTTGCCAGAGCTCTTCCAACTCTTCCTTCACCGAAAGTCATCCCAGAATGTTTCTGCCGCAAATAGCCAGCCATCATTTTTCGACCGTATGTTGGACCAACCTTTATTCATAACAAGCAAAAACACATTAAAAATATTGTAATGAGTGAATAGTGACGTTCAAAAATGTAGGAATGCATAAAATACCTCATTCACCGCGTTAGTAACTTCAATTTCAAGTTTTTCCATTGAAGTGATTGTTGACAGCTTGTTCTCAGCACAGAATCTCTTGACAGACCGGAGTGAAAACCCTCTTTCACCGGGATAGCATTGTTTTAGGGTATCACTGATCTGTTTATACGTTTTTCCATTTTCAATAAGGTGAATTACGTCTTCAACAGCAATGTTATTCATCATTCAAACCTCAGCGAACTATCGGTAGAATCTGACGTTACAGGATTGCCTAAGAAGTAAGTCTGATATCGCCTTTTGTTTCATTAAACGAAAGCTCATGTGGTCGTAAACATATGCATTGTTATCCATTTTTCCGTTGTAATTTTGAAATGTTTATTGGCACTTTTGATGCACAGACATATATTTTAAATATTTTGGCTTTCAAAAAACGCGATTTCAATTTGTTTTGAATAAATTTAATTTTGAAAAAATGAAAATAGAATTTTTCTTGAAGATTCAATTTTCAAATATCAAATAATGCTTGGCACTTTTGATACACGGATTCTTATGGCATTGGATGTTTCAATTTTTTATAATTATAATGTTGATGTTTGGTTCTTTTTTTTTAATGGATTTATTTTTTTTTTTTCCCAACTGATATATTTCAAGGATTGGAAATCACATCTTCATTATCATTTAATATAGTGAATTCACTTTTTCTCTAATGGCCACAAAACTGCAACCATAAGTTCTAAGAATCTACACAAAATTTTTACCTTATTTTTGTTTGTTTATTGATTTTCTTCTTCGAATTGGTGGCTCTTGTTCATGATGTCGCCAGTAAAAAGAACTAAAATAGATTCTAACTTGCAACTTGAAGATTGAAGTAAGCCACACCACCTGCCATGTGCCAGAAAGAAGAACCGTGCCAACAAATGCATCCAAGCATAAGTGCATCATAGAATATGTGGAGATTAACGTGAACGTTAAACTTGAAAATGCCAACTTTGTCTATATAACAATCAGGCGTGACAAAGTTATCTTCATGAGTCAACCACGTTAAAGAAGTGCGTACAAAAGGTATAATGAATGCCAATATCAAAGAATACCAAAGTTCATCACAACTTCAGCAAGTATGTCAATCCAGTCAGCAACTGACATTAAAAATAACATATGAATATTAAGTTGTTCAACAATGAGGTACTCAGGTTTCTAGACTACAACTATTGACAACATTCAAATAGTTGGTTTATGTAGGTGAAGCAACTTACACCTCCAGCTGGGAACTGAAAAACCACAAGTTTTTTTCAAACTAATGTTGCAACAGTGCTACTTTTCATTAATCTGGTGAAAACATATATTAATCTGAAAGATTTACTAAATTCAATTGATATGGATGATTTAGTCGAAGCAATTTTATTAGACGATAAATCCAATGAGGATATTCATTTTGATCAAAGTACTTCCTAAATTTCAATTTTGTGTTGATAAATTGCCAACCCTAATAATCATAACTATTATGTATATGTTTAAACTTTATCTGTTGAAACGAATGTAAATGTATTACGAGATATAGTAGAACGTTTTTGTACAGGCTTCTCGTAAAGCTGATTATTGAATTTTTTAGTAATGTGAGCCCTGTTTCGTGTGAGTGTTTGTTTCATTGTGTCTAAATTTTGTTGCGCTTAATTAGTGTAACTAACGTTAAAACGTTGCCTTAAATGTACTTTCAGTTAATATCAGTTCAGTTCCTTTATTTTTTATTTTATTTTATTTTTTTTTTTGAATAACAAGCTAAAATTTATTTCAAATCATTAAAAATCATTAAAAATATTTTAAATAGTTCCTTTATTCCCTCGTTGGTTATCTAACTTTAGAAGAAAATTTGGATTGCTCCAATTTTCGCTCCATTTTTTTGTTATGTTTGTTAGAAAAGGCATCTGCATTTGTCAGAGTTTTAGTTGTATTTCAATATAGTATATATTTATTTTTGGAGAAGCAATTATCCGTTTTGAATGATGAATTGTTTCTGTTAACATCTTAAAATTTCCATCTTTCAGCTTCCTTCATCTTTGTATATGATGCTTTTACGACAAACTCATTAAATTTTTGCATTTATGTCAAGCTGAAATATCCAACAAGAGGCCCATAGGCCTTAAGGTCAGCGCAAAATATATGCTCAAAAATCAAAAGATTATAATCACTTACTTACAAAACGAAAGAATTGCTTTTTAAAACCTGGTACGCCCGTTTTTGGTTGGTAGGCATACAAATCGAAAATGTAAATCTATTCACCCAAAACAAAAATACATTAAAACCATATGCGGTGGAAAGGACTACGTTACGTTAGCACTATTGAATAGGTAAGTCATCGAATGACAACTGGAGAAGCCTGACCACACATATAAGTTGTTTCCTCTAATTTAATATTTGGATCTATATCCTGTGCAGACCATAAAGACAATTTCCTAAGTGCCGAATAACAAGTTCCATAACATATCACATGCGCATTGTTTTCTAACGGAAGTACCAAAGTCAAATTCATATAAAAACATAGAAGTAAAGAGTAATCATCGGTAAACGTTTTGAAAGAAAACCAGGTCGCCCGCGCGTTTCCATAACGATCAATTAAAACCTTATTAGTCGGGTAGTATTTACAGAAATCAAATGGACAAGAACAACTACAGCAATTACGGATACTTTAATCGATTTTATTTCAGCTTCAATTTTTACTTTCCAGCTTAACGTTCTTACAAGCATACGAGTTTGGCTAATCGCGCAGGTGAACTTTTCTTTCTACCAATTTAAGTGGACATCAACCATTAAGTTAAATGAAGATCCAATACCGAGCAGTTGCTGATTACTAAAAATATAAGTGTTAAAAGTTATGTATAACTGCACAATGCACCACTTAATTCTAGGCCCATTTAACAAAATTCAGACCTAACAGAAACTTGCAAACAGATATACAAATACTATTTTACTAAGGGAATAGCTGAATTTATCTATTTCAGGGTGGGTGGGATGAATCACTTTTCAATTAACCAACCCTAAAAATGTAAAAGTTATGTAGAGGCAAAAATGTAAAATCCAGGTCATGACAATTCATGGGAAAATTTTTCATTTTCTATGGTTAAAAAAAATCTGAAAAAATTTGTATTAAGTTTTGTATTACTGATGGAGTATGCAGACAGACAGACAAAAAGCAAATGTGCTATTAATATAGAGGCAAAGACGGTGTCGCTGGACTCCCATTCATGAATGCAGAATTAGCAAACAAATTGACTGGGATCAAATAAGAGAACAAGTTTAGAAAGGATCCAAAAATAAAAACGCCAGATTTTGCTGCTTTTTATAAAGAAAACCTGTGTAGGCTTCATCAGAGTAGAGTATTGACATGACTAGGAGACTTGTCATGAGTTGCAGCTGCCAGTTTTAAAGTACTAGCCAGTACTGTCAATTTTCCTAATTCAGAACACAAATCAAATTCAACTGTCTGTAAATGAAAAACCTACACCTGTCAATCAAACTATAGTTTCTGCTATAGTTTATGAGTATGATATATATTATTCATCATCAGAATCTTTTTGCATTCAGCAAAATTAGGAAGATTCACGGTACACCATCACTACACTGCCTGAATGAGTTGTTCAAATTTATTGCCTTTTATTCTGTCAATCGTCCTAACTTTGGACAGCCTTGCTAACTTTAGACACTGTAATAAACAGTCCTGTCTGGTAAGCAAAATGTACATAACCAAGTCACAACAAATACTAAAATAATAGATGAAGCAGATAAAAGATGTTGAAAGGTAATAAGTGTGAAGAATTACTGGTTATATTAATAATGCAAAGAACTTTTTTATGATATTATTTTTTTACAAAAATTCCATATCCCCTAGTGTATCTTTGAAACAAATAACTTTGCCAGAATTCAATCATCTTGCACGATAATGTGTCACAAACACAAAATGGCACTTTATAGGATTCTAGTTTTGCTTCCGTTTTTCACAAAATATCACCTCATTCCAAGGACTTTTACTGATTGAGGATTCACAGAAACAAATGGAACACACAAATGCTAGAGAAAGAACATACCTTATTACACGAAATTAAACCGCGTTATGTACCTAATTAAGACGGTCAAATTTCAGCCGCACATTAATTAAGCCGCAATGTACATAAGTTGTGAAAAAATGTGTATTAATTAAGACGCACTTAAAGAAAAATTAGTTGATAAACAAAAACGGATAAATTCATTTTTTGCAAAGAAAGGATTCTCTTACTCATGAAAAATTACACGTATTGACCAAGTAAAGAATGTTCACCCACATGTGATGGCTTTCGATGGTTTGGATGATACTAGCTGATCGAAATTCAGAAATGATTATCTTGTACTTTTGTATCAAAGAAACTAAAAATCTTTTTAACTATCTCAAAATGGATAGGTTTCAATGTTGTCAGTCGTGGTTATGAGTGTTAATCAAGCCGCAATATTGTAGGCCATGCTAAAAATTAAGCCGCATTTAATGAAAACTATTTCTATGCTGTGCAGCTTAATTAAGTATATATTATATATACGTGGTATAATTTTGTGTAATAAGGTATATATTTGTTGATCTGCGGAAAATTGAAAAGTGAAAAGGGACCTTCTTAAAAGTCTTCTAAAAATCCAAACAGACACTATAACTTTCAGATAATATACTGGGAAAGACGAAGTAAGAAAATGTGAGCAGAATGTGGAAAGCAATGCCATACACATCACGATAAATATGTGCGAAGTCTGTGTGAATTCCATGGATCTGATGTTTAGATAGAGCCTTAATAAATCACGTACGTAATCACATTGCAAAGCTCAGATAAGTTTTGGATTTAGTTTAATTGACAGTTGCAGCATTGATTATTATTGGTGTGGTTTGTATATTGCGGATATGTTTTTTGTGTCCGAAGTTAGGAAGGATGTCCGAAGTTAGGGCGATCAACGGTATACATATATAGTCAGTACAGGTATCTGCAGAGATAGGAAAGTGCCGATGATAGGACAGAAGTGTATCCCTTAATTATCAACGAGAATCCCTGTTAATTATTTTCACTAAGCTACTACTAAACATAAATTATTAACATGGGAAATCCTGAGATTTCGGGGATTTCCCTACATAAAGTTTAATTAATAAATATTAAGGGATTTCCCTAATATTATCATTATCACCACAAACTACTCAGAAATGTAAACAATTAAATATCATAAAAATGTCCAGGGGAAATCCCCAATTGTAGTAAAAAGCAGTTTGTAGCAGTTTCACTTTATAGCATAAATGAGCTAACAATACTCATAACACACAGGTCAGCGTAGTCTAGTGGTTAAGGACATTAACTTGCACCAGCAAGGTCGTGTGTTCGAACCCCACGCAGTTCGTCTGAGAGGAAGTTTATACTTCGGCGGTTGTAGATCTCTCATGTTCTGGTTGTGAAACTTGCATGAGTGCGCACTTCCCCGCAGTTGAGTTGAATATATCGCGAAATAGTTAGCAATGCGTCTGGGTGATTTATCACTGTCAGGTTTCTCTGGTCCATAGAGACATTTAGGTTACCGTCATTTCGATCGAAATTCAACAAAACGTCAGGGCTTAGAAGTGTCAGCATGTATCCACAATGCCGACTATAATTGCACACTACACGCGCTGATCATCGAAATATATACCATATGCTAAAAGCTGTTGTTATCACTAAAATCAAAGCAAGTTTTCTTCTTCATGAGATGGGAGTGAATTTGTTTGACTTACTCTTTTGTGAACTTCCTTTTGTAAACTTTTATTTTTTGTTTGTGTTGGGGAGCTAGTCACCTTGTTTGAAATATGATGCTCTTGCATAACATTAATCATTTTATTTCTTCCGAGGCTCAAGTTCTCATTAGATATGAAAATTTTGTTATAGTAACCAGACACCCCCGACTTGATGTTTAGATTCATATCACTAGGTAACATGTAAATGCCTTGTCCAACAGAATAATAAACTTTGCTTGAAGCGTAATTTAAAGTATCCTGATAACGTTTAATGTCCTCTTGAATATCAACTCTGCGGTTAACAATGTCTTCAAAGTTGTTCATAAAAACTCTTTGAGCTGTCAAAGCACTTGAATTATTACCTAAGATAGAAGAACGAGCTGAGGCTTGTGAACTAAGAACAAGATAAGCATATGCTCTAACACTTTCAGAAATTTTTACAAGACCTGTTTTTGTAAAGCCTTTACATTTTTCTATAATCCATCGTGTCATGGAGTCGTCTGTGAAATAACTCAGACCTGGTGTTGGATAGTTTTTACGTCTTTTTTGATACGAGCTAAAAAAATATTGCCCTTTGTATTTTTTAGGATCAGAATCGACACCATATTCACTACAGATTTTTAAAAACTCTTCTTTGTTATAAGGATTATCGTATTGGTTGAAACCATCTTCAAAAGGTAGAGGTGTCTGCAAGCGCTTAATGATTCGTCTAATGTGATAATAGACGTGAAAACGATATACTGATCTAATCATAGGAGTAGAGCGACCTTCTTTCAGGTGTTCAGAACTAACTCCACAAGCGCTTGAAGCATACCAAGTGACAAAATTGAGTTGGGTTTGCCATAATTTAAATGGTTGTTCCTGCCAAATTTTCATGCGTTGTTCGTTTTCATCCATTTCGTAATTAGTAAAAATGTTGGGAAAGCTCGCAGGAAAAGAACCATTTTTAGAGACAATAATTGTTTGTTTGTATAAATCTTTACCATTCAATATCTGAAGGTCTTGTCCTCCATTTGGTTTATAAAGCGCATTGGGAGCATATTTAAAAATGTTCTCCATTATTTAAAAATATTATCTTCTATTCTCTAATACAAGAAATGTATATCACAGTAAATGTCGTAAGGAGTGAGAAGACAATCTATTTGTCTTACCCCATACAAAACTTGGATGGCTCAAAAGAAATTGCATTGGTTGATATGTTTGCAGACAATGTTACATATGAAATAACCACACCCTTGACTCTGTCTCTGTCTCTGTCTGTTGGTGATGGGAAAGCAGAGAAACTAATACCTAGACGGGAATACACGGGCAGGGAATTGAATGCCTTTTTAGCAGGTAATGTAGAACTTACCTCATTAGACAAAGACCCTCGAATAATCAAAACAAATAAGCTCGCTAGCGTAACCAAAATTAATTTGCATCTCTCTGAACTTGACAACACTCAAAATCTTGAGAATGGAAGGCTAAGTGATATTTTACTAACCTATCACATGGCTAAATATAGAGACTTCACACATGTTGAGCCTAAAAACCCTCAGTACAAAAAATTAAAAAATGGTGTATTTCAGTCTCTCACGTTGAAAATCACAGATCAGCATGGCAATATGCTAAAAGAAGACCTAGGAAGAACCGTTGTTTTGCACATTCGCTAACCGAAATAAAAAGAAACAAGATGCCCTACCGGGCAGAAGTATTCCTGCAGATGACTGTAAGACTTTCTAGAAAGATTTCAGAAAGAACTGATATTAGTTCACGCATTAAAAAGATATGCATAATGCAGAATGATGTTGCGGTATTTTACATTTTACCTTTTAACAACGATAACAATTAAACTTTGTTGTCTCATATAAAACTTCAGTCTTGCTTCAATTTAGAGATTTTTTAAAAAAGATTTTAATTCAAAGTTGTATTCCCTAAAGAATCTTCAAGAAGTAATTAAGTAATCAAAAGAAAAGTCTGTGCTTAAAAAGTAATAACTTCGAATTCATTTAATTACTACGGTGGCCGATAAGGGCCAAACTGAAAACTCTTTTACAAAAACAAGAAATGTTTTAAAAAAAACAAGAAATGTTTTAAAAAAAACAAGAAATGTTTTAAAAAAAAACAAGAAATGTTTTTTAAAAAAAACAAGAAATGTTTTAAAAAAAACAAGAAATGTTTTTTAAAAAAAACAAGAAATGTTTTAAAAAAAACAAGAAATGTTTTTTAAAAAAAACAAGAAATGTTTTAAAAAAACGAAAAAAGAAACAACAAAACTCACACACGCAAATATTTTTATAAAACTAGACAAAAGATTTACTGGTACATACTTTAAAGCTAAATCTAAACTTTGAGCCTGATTATTTAGACATTAATGTCTAATGTCCGGACTTTTCAGAGTAAAAATATTGTATGCAGTATACTCAAAATCATAAAAATACAATTTATTCGAAGTACTGAGCCTATACGGACAATGCTGATAAGTTATCACAAAACCCAAGATGAGAAGTGTTAGATATAACTAGGCCCTTAAATCAGAAACACTCAGTGCGCATTGACCTTCATCTTCAGTTTACAAGAAGCACGTTTTTTAATGACAACAATATGGCTTCTATATTTTGTAAACGTTGTGGAACAGAACTTGAGGGAAGTGATGTGTTTTGTTTCAAGTGTGGCAACAAAGTCGACGATAATAAAGCCGAAGAAAGCATTACAAAAAATTTGGATGAGTTCAGAGAAGCAAAGAAAAAGGAGCGTTCGTCATTTTTTAAACCTTCCAGCAAAAAAAAACAACCGACAACCAAAAAAAATAAATCTTTCGAAAAAAAACAAACAGCCAATATCAATGTTGGAATCATAAAATTGTCGCAGTCAAAGGACTTGAAAGTCCAGAGAGGTACAAAGGTTGTTATTACTGTTCCTCGAATTGCAAACGCAGGAGAAGTTTTATCACTTGCTGTAGAAAAACATGCTAATGTTAATCAATACTTCTGTGGATCAGAGGATTATGTCCTATTGTATCCAGATGGCAAGATAGTTAACGAGTTACCAGGAATTTCCGAAAAATTTACTGTTGAGAAGTACAAAGAGTTCATTGGGAAACCATGGAACAGGATAGACTTATATATTTGCCCAGAGGTCGATTTCATGTCAGAGATCAGCAGTTGTGCAGATGAAGATTATTTAAACCTGTCTCCATTCTCAGATGCCAAAAGCAATACATTGATATCAGTTAATCATTGTGAAGATTTTGCTTTCTCAACAACATCCACTACTTCAGAAGAACCTCCTACTACAACAGGCTCAATAATTGGACTTGCACCTCAGGATACAGGAGGGTGTTCTTCATCTACGTCCACAAGTGATAATAGAATGATGATAAGATGCCCAATTTGCAACATGCAATTTTCTGTTGCGAACATTGAAGAACATGCAGACATATGTGCCAATCAAAAGTACTGCAATATGATTGTGCATGATACTTACGAACCTGAAGAAGAAGAAAAGGAAGAAATACTTTACTGGGATACACCATCAGATTTATTCACCACAATAGATGAAAAAGAACTGAAGTATGAAATTAGCAATTATGTTTTGAATATTCAAGCACCTAAAGAACCGTTTACCCAACTGTTGATTTTTCGTGGAAGCACCTTTCAAGATTTTCATTCATTTTTCTCAAAGCAATGGAATAAAAATAAACAAGGACAACGTTACATTATTCGCTTTGCAGGAGAAGATGGCATTGATGAAGGAGGGTTAAGCAGAGAATTTTATACAGGTATTCATATCCATCTAATATATGGATTATCAAGTTTTATTGATGTTATATATATAATTTAATTTCTTTTTCAGAAGCTTTAGCCGAAATCAGTGATGCTTACTTCACTAAAGATAACGAACCTTATACTCTCAATATCCATGCTGCTTCTGATGGAACTATGAGAAGTGTTGGTCATCTCATGGGTGCTTCGTTGTGCAATGGGGGCCCTCCACCAAAATTGTTTGCTCCATGGATTTTTGAATATTTTGCTGGTGGTATTAGTAACATCACACTACCAGGTAAATTGCTAGGAGCTGAAAAACACATTTCTCATATTTATGAACAAGTAAGTTTGATTGTAATAGTTGATCGTAATTTTCATGTAAACATATAATTAAATTACCAAAAATGTTCCTATATTGTAGATGAAGTGTGCAAGTAATGTAGAGGCACTGAGGAAGATTCTTACTTCTGATGAAGGATGTGATATACTGGGCAAAATTGGATTCAGGGGCATTCCATCTAGGGCTACGATGATAACCAGGGATGAAATTTGCAGGTATGGCCAACTATACACCTAATCAGGGTTAATATAATTGAATGAAATATTTTCCATTTTGATCATCAAATATTTGTACTTTTTAGAGCAGTATTCCTCAAAATCAAAGTTGAGCCTCAAGTGTTGGCATTAGATGAGTTATATCAAGGCCTTGAAGTTTTTCATATTGGTGAAAAAATTAAGAGTGATCCTGAGATACTTAAGCTGATATTATGTCAAACTGACATTTTCGATTGGACTCACGAAAAGTTGATTGAAACCGTTTTACCAGAATGGAGTGAATCAGGCTCTAACAGAAAAAATGCGGAACTTAAGCTTTACAAATCCTTCTTGCAAATGATAGAGCAGTGTGAACACGATAGTAAGTATTTATGCTTATGTACAATTCTGCGCATGTGTTTATGACATATTATTTTTTATTTCTAGCATCATTTCCATTCGACTTAAAAGAGTTAATGAAATTCCTTACTGGCAGTAATGATGTGATCTTGTCACAGCGGAATATGAAGGTGAAGATGTATTTTAAACATGGATGTGAGAATTCACAAAATGGAACCTCCTGTGCTTGCTTGCCTACTGTTAGTACTTGTGATTTTGCACTTACCGTTCCGATTCATAACACTGAGATCGAGAAGATAACCCAAAGCTTTCTTGATGCTATTACTATGTCAAAACATTATGGCTTTGGACTGGCATAAAAGACACTTTGTTTATCAACTATTTTTATGTTAATACCATCTTCTGTTTCCATTTATGTAATCTATAGTTTTGTTCATATAATATATATATATACAGAGTTTGTTGTTATGAATATTAACACTTAGAAATAATTTGTCGAAAAGCGTTTTCTGCTCCTTTCCACGTTAAGGGTGGCCACTGAATTCTCTCATTATTGACAACATATTCGAAAAAATCATTTAATTCCGGGTCATCATTACTCATTACGTCATTGTATTCAGCATGCGGATGTAAATTCGCTGATGCTAGAATATTGTCGATTTCATTACTAATACCACTAAGTCCACATTCTTGATATCCTTTTTCTTCAGGCAGAAAAAATAGTTCGTCGGGAATACCAGCTACTGAATATTCGTTTGATTTGCGTATGTAATGAGTATTCCATGATTCTTTGACATAGCTCAAGTCTTTCTGGATTAAATCTGCGAAACAAAACCAAGCACACTCCATATGAACATAAGATTCTAACTGAAAAGTTCCTTCATTCACTAGGTCCTTGAAGAACGTAATTACCCAGTCTGAATAACCCTTTCTGTATTGCGACCAATAGCTTTCAATACGCTGATTTGTTACAGATTTACCATACCTATGAGCCTCAGCGTCTTGAAAAATTGCACATTGAATACTTGCCATTGTACCATTCTCAGTACCACAATCAGTTTGTAAAACAAGAGGAGCAATTCCAAAGTCCTTGACTGCTCTCGTGTAAAAGAAGGCAGGAATGACAGGGTTGTTGTTACTTTTACATATCTCAAGCCATAATATTTTTCGGGAAAACCCATCAATGCACCCATGCACAGGGAAACCAAATGGCTTTAGTTTATCATAACCATCAACGTGCCAGGAGCAATTCGGACCATTAGAGTGAAACTCTCTTCTTTTCAATTTTCTTTTTCTTCGTTGTTCTACACCATCAGGATCGAGCTCTCTTAACAGTACCATAACAGAATCTCTAGCTGTTACTATGCCATATTTTACTCTCAAATTATTCCACATTGCTCTATAACCCATTTGACATGAAGGGCTTTCTAGCTCCCTCTGTACTATAGCACGCTTGTATTCTTCTAAGTACACATTTCGGCGTTTCATTCCATATTCTGTCAGTCTTCTTTTTAATGTTCGCAAACTCAGATTAATCCCATGCCTTTTCTGCAGAAGTTTTAAAATGGTAGAATATTTGAAACCGGTAGTAAAATACTGACATATGATGTTCTTCTCTGAGTCTAAGGTTATCTTTCGTACAATATTTGCCCCACAAGCAGTACAGAATACAGAATTCTGCCTGATGCCATTACCACACTGACTGCAATACATATTGAAAATGGTTTGACACAAGAACGAAGATTGAATAATATTTGCTATTGTTTAGCTGGTTGTTCTTTTGTTTTTTGTGTGAGTATAATGTATTGATAACATTTGCTTTTTTTTTCAAATATTTCTTTTTAATAATTCTTGTTTTTTTTTAAATAATTTTCGTTTTTTTAAAAAAATAACTTTTGTTTTGTTTTTTTAATAATTCCTGCTTTTTTAAAAATAATTATTGTTTTTTTTAATAATTTTCGTTTTTTTAAAAAAATAACTTTTGTTTTGTTTTTTTAATAATTCTTGTTTTTTTTTAAGTAATTCTTGTTTTTTTTAAAATAATTTTTGTTTTTTTTAAAATAATTCTTGTTTTTGAAAAATGTTTTAGTTTTTTTTAAAACAATTTTTGTTTTTTTTTAAATAATTCTTGTTTTTTAAAAATGTTTCTGTTTTTTTTAAAACATTTTTTGTTTTTTGTAAATACTTTTTAGTTTGGCCCTTATCGGCCACCGTAAATTACATTCCCGAGAGCATCATAAAAGTTAAGAGACTTTGAAAAATTTTGCCGGAGATCAAGCTTCAAAAGGAACACCGTCTGTTTAAAAATCCATTAGAGAACACTCTTCCGTGGACGTTTCAAAATACTCCTTTTAAAACTATACAGTATGAAAATCTTTATGTTGTTTGTACCTGAACTTCATAATAAAAAACTTTTACTTGGCCTAGCGAAATAATAAAAATATCTGTGTTTCCTTTTTATCGTCAGCTTGATAGTATACAAATTTTAGAATCATACAATATTTTAAATTCGACTAGTCAATTAAAAAAGTGGTCATCTATTGATTAACAAAATGGGTATAAGCTGATGCGGAAGATGAGCTGTGCTTCAAGATTCCAGAGCTTTATAAAAACAGGATAGCTTACCTAGGAACATGAAATAGAAAATTGTATTATATTTAGAAAAAGACTAATAGAAACCTTACGCATTTTTTTAAATCGATGTAAGCATACCGTTTTTGTAGTCGTTCATATCTGATTTGAAGCATCAAAAACTGCTTATTTATCAAGAATGACTACTAAGAATATTAGTTTCACGTAGATTATCAGTTTGGATCATAAATGTTCTTGATTCTTTTAAGTTTGACAGCCGTATAACCTCTTCTATATCCATATATTCAACCAAGAAATTTTCTCAGATCTACGCGTGCTTCTTCGCTTCCATTTTTAAAACAACTACGGAAAACGTAAGAACGTTGCATAAGACTCACGTGAAAAACATTTCTACCTTGGCATCTGCGATTTAGCCATATGTCAACTATTCCTTTTAGTAGAGCTTATATTATACACCTTTAGAGTCTTTTCAAGCAAATTACTTGCACACAATGAATGTAGTGTGAGTTAAGATATTTAAAGCATAGAAAAAATGTAAGTTTGGAACTTAGAGGATTTGACTGACTATTTCCCATCGACAAAAATTGGTCTAGGTTTGGACAGTAAAAAAAACAAAAAAACAAAACAAGATGCCCTACCGGGCAGAAGTATTCCTGCGGATGACTGTAAGACTTTCTGGAGCCTTTTCAGAAAGAAATGAGTGTTAGTTCACGCTTTAAAACCATATGCATAATGCGGAATGATGTTTGCAGTATTTTACATTTTACCTTTTAACAACGATAACTATTAAACTTTGTTGTTTCATGTAAAACTTCAGTCTTGCATCAATTTAGGGATTTTTTTAAAAAGATTTCCATTCGAAGTTGCACTCCCTAAAGAATCTTCAAGAAGTAATTACGGTAGTAGCGATAGCGAATACCGTATTAAAACACTCGCGGACTCCTACTCCTACTACTCCTCCTCCTACTCCGGCCGAAATGGCAATTAGTCTGTGATTTAGAGTTTGCGAGACTCTACTAATAATGCAATGTAAGTTTTAATGAAGGAACGCAGCCTTCGAATTTTGGAAGCTTTTCTGTAACAAACATTTAAAAGTAGATTGCGTTTTGTTTCAAAAGTACATAATCTGATATTTTGTAGCTTAATCCATGAAAGAATGAATTCTTATCAAATAGCCCTACATAAAAGTGGGACTTTTAGTTCATTACGCTAACTGAAAATACTTGATATTTTGCCTTTCTTGACGGTAAAGCTTATCAGTTCAAAATTTCATATTACCTCAGTTGTTAGCTAACTATACACTATATGTTTCTGTATTAAGGCTTTCAAAGATCTAGTTCGAAAAGGCAGTTATTTGTTTGAATTCATTTTTGGTTTCATGAAATTATAATTAAAAACATATTATTTTTTTTTCGAAACGTGTGTTTTTTTTCTACACATAGTCTTACAAAAAATTTTCTTATAAAAAAATCATATACAGCTCATATCACGCATGTATAATTCTTTTGTCTTTAATAAATTAATTTCTGTTGGTTTATGATTAGACCCTTTTTACACTAACTAATAATTTTAACAAATTTATCGTCTATGCCTGTTTTCCACCAGTGAAATATAAAAAAACACAAGCCTCAAAGAACTTTGTAGTAACTTTTCATAACTTTAAGTAAAATTGCTGCTACCGTTTTGCGCCATCTGGCTCTTGTTAAGTAATAAAAAGTTTTTCGCGTCAAGAAAAGTCTGTGCTTAAACTTCGAATTCATTTAATTACATTCCCGAGAGCATCATAAAAGTTAAGAGACTTTGAAAAATTTTGCCGGAGATCAAGCTTAAAAAGGAACACCGTCAGTTTAAAAATCCATTAGAAAACACTCTTCCGTGGACGTTTCAAAATACTCCTTTTAAAACTATACAGTATGAAAATCTTTATGTTGTTTGTACCTGAACTTCATAATAAAAAACTTTTACTTGGCCTAGCGAAATAATAAAAATATCTGTGTTTCCTTTTTATCGTCAGCTTGATAGTATACAAATTTTAAAATCATACAATATTTTAAATTCGACTAGTCAATTAAAAAAGTGGTCATCTATTGATTAACAAAATGGGTATAAGCTGATGAGGAAGATGAGCTGTGCTTCAAGATTCCAGAGCTTTATAAAAACAGGATAGCTTACCTAGGAACATGAAATAGAAAATTGTATTATATTTAGAAAAAGACTAATAGAAACCTTACGCATTTTTTAAATCGATGTAAGCATACCGTTTTTGTAGTCGTTCATATCTGATTTGAAGCATCAAAAACTGCTTATTTATCACGAATAACTACTAAGAGTATTAGTTTCACGTAGATTATCAGTTTGGATCATAAATGTTCTTGATTCTTTTAAGTTTGACAGCCGTGTAACCTCTTCTATATCCATATATTCAACCAAGAAATTTTCTCAGATCTACGCGTGCTTCTTCGCTTCCATTTTTAAAACAACTACGGAAAACGTAAGAACGTTGCATAAGACTCACGTGAAAAACATTTCTACCTTGGCATCTGCGATTTAGCCATATGTCAACTATTCCTTTTAGTAGAGCTTATATTATACACCTTTAGAGTCTTTTCAAGCAAATTACTTGCACACAATGAATGTAGTGTGAGTTAAGATATTTAAAGCATAGAAAAAATGTAAGTTTGGAACTTAGAGGATTTGACTGACTATTTCCCATCGACAAATATTGGTCTAGGTTTGGACAGTAAAAAAAAACAAAAACAAAACAAGATGCCCTACCGGGCAGAAGTATTCCTGCGGATGACTGTAAGACTTTCTGGAGCCTTTTCAGAAAGAAATGAGTGTTATTTCACGCTTTAAAACCATATGCATAATGCGGAATGATGTTTGCAGTATTTTACATTTTACCTTTTAACAACGATAACTATTAAACTTTGTTGTTTCATATAAAACTTCAGTCTTGCATCAATTTAGGGATTTTTTTAAAAAGATTTTAATTCAAAGTTGTATTCCCTAAAGAATCTTCAAGAAGTAATTACGGTAGTAGCGATAGCGAATACCGTATTAAAACACTCGCGGACTCCTACTCCTACTACTCCTCCTCCTACTCCGGCCGAAATGGCAATTAGTCTATGATTTAGAGTCTGCGAGACTCTACTAATAACACAATGTAAGTTTTAATGAAGGAACGCAGCCTTCGAATTTTGGAAGCTTTTCTGTAACAAACATTTAAAAGTAGATTGCGTTTTGTTTCAAAAGTACATAATCTGATATTTTGTAGCTTAATCCATGAAAGAATGAATTCTTATCAAATAGCCCTACATAAAAATGGGACTTTTAGTTCATTACGCTAACTGAAAATACTTGATATGTTGCCTTTCTTGACGGTAAAGCTTATCAGTTCAAAATTTCATATTACCTCAGTTGTTAGCTAACTATACACTATATGTTTCTGTATTAAGGCTTTCAAAAATCTAGTTCGAAAAGGCAGTTATTTGTTTGAATTCATTTTTGGTTTCATGAAATTATAATTAAAAACATATTTTTTTTTTCTAAACGCCTGTTTTTTTTCTACACATAGTCTTACAAAAAATTTTCTTA